>NW_006500346.1:1262039-1284719 GCF_000471905.2 Amborella trichopoda | reverse complement strand
TAGACCTTGAGATAATCCTAAGAACATTTTACATCTAAATTATATATCATGATAAAATTTGAAGGTGCAGCTTACCTCTACAGCTACGGATGCATCCGTATGCCAACTGCACCCTTTCTTAAATGACTATTAGGTTTTTAAGGTTTTTTTAGGGATTTACAGTAAAAGTGTCATTATGAATTTTGTTTTAACTAGGACTTTTATTTCAATTAGTATTACGATTTCTTGGTTTTATGTTAGGTATTTTATTATAAATAGGGCTTTTATTAAGGTTTTAATTTAGAGTCGAATTTGGGATGTTATTTCTGGTTTAACCAATGCAGAGTTATTGAAGCCTGGCTTGTAGGCTTCCTCCTTAATTTTCTAATCAATATATTATTTGATCATCTTCCCTGAACTTTCTTTCTGCATTAGTTGGTGTTAGAGCTTGAACTTTTTTGGGTTGCATTAGCATATATCAGAGCAGGCACCTTCCCAAAGCGTTTTGAGGATCCGTTGCGAGTTTGCGTGATGCCTGCTGCCTGCTAGAGGAGGTGGAGTTTGTTTTCGTGCTGGTGAGAAAATTACATGGGAGGAATTCAATGATCTCAAGAAGAAAGTTGAGGAACTGACATATGAGGTATGTAAAAAATGTTCGAATCAAAAGAGGTTGGAGGAGATGGTGCATCAGGTGTACCCCACTTGCCTTGAATGACATTGGAGTTCTGGTCATTTGGTGCTGTAGAAAGGTTTGACTTTTGCGAATTGGAGAAATTTTGGTAAAAAATTGTTGGTGTTTGGGATCTGGATGGTGGGGATGAAACAGGAGGATCCACCTGGGCAGTCGATGAGGAAGGGTGTGATAGGTGTATAGCTTGGATTTGGGGGGACTTAGAGGACTGCTTTCCAAGTACTGATGTCTTTGGTGTCTTAGAGCATGTATGATTGAATCCCTCTATTGGCATGCATGTTTAAGAAGGTTAATTTGCTGGTGTAGAAAGGACCTGACATTTACAAAGGATAGGGTGTTTGGTCCTGTCTTAGATTCCTTCTTTTACTTTGTATTTTCATTCTTTTACTTTATTTTCCCTGGATATCAATATTCTCTTACGTGTCGTGAAATCATGTTTAAGACATTATAGTTTTCTCTATTTAATGTGATTAGTTGATGTGCGCAAGATATACTTGTGGCATTTACTTATTGGGAAAAGTTTATATAAGCAACCTTACTTGTAGAAGTAAGGTTGCATTAATCTACACTGTCTATTTTATTTGCATGATTTAGATTTGACATTGTCTCAAAAGATGTGCCACTTTTTGACACTGCCTTAAAAGGTGTGTTAAATCTACACCCTCCAACCAAAATGGACAGTGCAGACATTGCAACCTTACCTCTAGAAAGTTGCATCCTTCTACAAACTGCACGCTTATTTATATCTGGCTGGTAATTTAGTTTTACTTGATGGTTCATACTTGATGTGTGCATGATTTTCAATGTTATCTTTGCAGACAAATATGATAAAGGAAAGCATTAGGATGGGATACAATGACTTTGGAGACTTCCACTATGCTCGTGGTTTGCTAGGGGATGCTTTTAAGAATTATGTTCGTACTCGAGATTATTGTACCACATCGAAGCACATAATCCAGATGTGTTTGAATGTGATTTTGGTTAGCATTGAGACAGGCCAGTTTATGCATGTCACAAATTATGTCAACAAAGCAGAACAAACTCCAGAATTGCAGGATCCTATTATAACTGCGAAACTAAAATGTGCCGCAGGATTGGCTCATTTGGAGGCAAAGAAATATAAACCTGCTGCTCGCAAGGTATACTTGATTAACATTCTTTTTAATCTTTTAAACATACAGTTATGCTTGTTTTGTAAAACCTAAAACTTTTAAGGGGTTGGTGCCATTCAGTTATGAAAATGGTTCTTTGGTTTCTATTTTTGTATGCTCTGGGTTCTTACAATGTAATGAAAAAGAGATTTTTGAGTGAAATGTTCGTAGCTCTGGCATTTGGTAGCAGCAAGGTTCTTTTCATATTTTCAATTGAAAGTACATTAAAAAAATTTCTAACTGTGGAACAAAATTAAGAGCAGAATAATAGATTTGCTCTGTATTTATCATGGCCATATACTCGTCTGTCATATATTGTTGTGGCAAATTGTCTTGTCTGTGAAAGAACTAGTTGTACTGTTTTTTGGCAGATAAGAAATAATTGTGTTTATTTTAAAGCAGAACGGATGCATATTTTAACATATCTTTTATAGTTTACATTTCATGATACTTCATGGTTGTTGATTTTTTTAATGATATATCACATATCTGAAATTTTTACATCTATTTATTCTTTAATTGCATGCACATAGATGTAAGTGTCTATCTACTTATATTATGTATCATGTATACATATATGTATGCATGGATGGATTGTATGTATACTTATATATATGTATGTCGTTAGTGTACTCATATATATAAGTATTTCCTTAATGCGCTCAACATTTTTGGACACTTAATACCTTACACCCCCATGCAGTAACTTTTTGTCTAGGCTACTTTAGATAATTAGTCACGGGTAAAGTATAAATTCATGATATAAAGAGAAGCATTTATTAACTATAGTGAAGGATGACGTTATCCACATGCAGTGTGACAACACCCACATGGAGCAATGATTGCTCCTTAACCAGTAGTAAATGGCATTAGTTTCTTATCAAAATATAATCCTACCCCTTCTAATGATGAAAAATGGCCTTATTCAAAAAAAATTTATACTACAAAACAAGGGCAATGAGTGTCAAAAAATGTCGAATACATTAAGGAAATACCCATAAGTATGAATACCCTAACACACACATATTGTGTGTCTGCACCCCCCTTGACCATAATTTCATGCTATGATCAACCCTAATACTTTTTAAACCACACCACTAACACCAAAACTTCTTATTTTGCATCTACCCGCCAAAGTAAGAAATTAGTTTTTTAATGGCAAAAAAGCCATGTGTGTAACCCCAAGTCCTTTTCCCATCCCTTCACTCTCTCTCAAGGCTTTCAAATTTTTAAAGAGTCTCTCTAAAAACTTGAAATTTGAGATAACATAATTTGATATAGTTTTTCTCTCAAAAAAAGTTTGAGGTTCTCTCTGAAATTTGACGTAGTTCCTCTCTCTAAAAATTTTGAGATAGTTTCTCACTCTAAAAATTTAAATTAAAAATTTAAATTTTGAGAGAGATTCTTTCTCAAATTTTTTTGAGATAGTTTCTCTCTCTAAAACTTCAAATTTCAAGTTAAAAATTATCTTACATGAGGGTATTTTAGAAGTTTGTAGCTAACACAGAGTATGGACTAGTGGATTTTGTGGAAGATGAAGCTAGGGATCTCCTCCATTGTCTTCAATGGCCTTGGGACATTGGTGCGGGGGTGTTGTTTGGTGGTGAGCATGTGTCCTGTCCCAGAAACGGGCATATTTGGGTTCCAAAAACCATTCGAGGTGATCTGTCTACTATAAGGAGTGTATCCAACTTTGACATCTTGAAGTGCAACGCTTGTATTTGGACATTAGTCACCTGCTGTATAGTTCCAAAATATCCTACGGTAGCTCAGAGATGCATTTATATGTGGCAGGATGTTTTGGATCTATCTGAAATTTTGACTCTCTCGTAAAACTACTAGATGAATGTTGATGCGTTGACATCACAATTTGGCCTTGTAAATTAACTGAGAAGAAGGCAACGCACCATTAACTCTGCTTGAAAGGGCAAAACTTGTATGGACCTTTAATGTGTTTTGGAATAAATTTGGGCATGTTAATTTGATAGCAATTCATTATATACATACTGAAAATATGAATGGACCACCATTTTAAGAGCAAGTGTTAGGATCTTGCAGACATGGTTGGCTACTTGGCTATATTGCTTTGATTCTTGAAGATATGTGACTTGTTAACGAGCTGCATGGATGTGCTTTGTTACAAGATCTGGTTCTTCTAATGCACGAAGACCTGTATAATTGGGTGCCTTTTGATGTGATTGCAGTTTCTCGAAACAGGCCCTGAACTTGGTAATAATTATACGGAAGTGATCGCTCCACAAGATGTTGCCACTTATGGTGGGCTCTGTGCACTTGCATGTTTTGACCGTACGGAACTTAAGGTGCATACATAAATTGCAGAATTTAATCTTGACGCATATATTTGACACATTATCAAGCTGAATACTGATAAACCAGATGTGTCCTTCTTCCTATTGCCTCTTTGACTATTGACAGAATAAAGTTATAGACAATATCAACTTTCGAAATTTCTTAGAACTGGTTCCTGAAGTGAGGGAGCTCATACATGACTTTTATGCAAGGTAGATCCACTTTCTTTTTGGGTGCTGCTTAGAAGAAGTGCTCTTTATTTGTTTGAACCCATAATTTGCATCTTAGCAATAGTTTTCATCATATGCCCTTCCCCATCCACGTGCTTCTTCAGGGATTGTTTTTTATTTCTCACGCACACAAGGCATATTCCCAGGTTGGGGGTGGTTTCGAAGGGGAGAGGGGGCATCCTTTTCATGTTATTGCGTGTGAATACTCCCTATTTTCTTTATACTATAGCTCCTCTGTATTATGGAAAACCATAGGCCACTGGGATCATCACTGTAGAATGAAGTGACTATTGGTGATGAGGGAGGGAGTTGGACTTACCAGGGAGTTGGACTTACCATTGGGGTATGTCCTAAGGCACACTCCCCCTCCATTACTGTCCATGATTCCATTGGATGGGACTGTTCCAGTGGATTGTTGTCTTCTTTTATAGTATGCTTTCCATTTTTTTATGAACTGTAACACAATATTACATTTCTAACATTCTGACCGTGTTCTACTCTGTAGCCGTTATGCCTCCTGCCTAGAGTATCTTGAGAATCTCAAACCGAACCTTTTACTGGATATCCATCTCTATGATCATGTGGAAACACTCTATGAACAAATTCGCCATAAAGCAATTATTCAATACACACTCCCATTCATTTCTGTTGACCTCCGTACTATGGCTAGTGCCTTTAAGACAACTGTTGCTGGGCTGGAAAAAGAACTCGAGGCCTTGATCACTGATAACCAAATTCAGGTATGGGTTTTCTCTAATTCTCCTTTCTAGAGGTTTGATTTGACACAATAACAAATGAATATCCCTAGATATTTGAAATTTCACTTTTGTGGTATATGAAAGAACGATTAAAAATAAGAAGCAAAAAGGAATTGCACAAATAGAAAAATTTTGCTCACTGTGCGATCAATGATGTTGACCCTCGTTTCACCATTCCACTTTATTATACCCTTAGTTAGAACTTTAGTTACTATTTCTTTCTTCACTACTTTCATCCATATTTTTTGGGGCATTTTTCTTGTCCTTTTAGAGCCTTCCACTTGTACTCCTAAGTGGTGCTATTCTAGAAAATAAGAGTGAAAAAGATTCATGTTGCAGTAGTTAGAGAAGCGGCCTTCAAGTGCTACATTGCACCTCTTCTTAGCCTGCCATGTCCAATGTTTTCATGTTTCTTTAAAATTATCCATTCAATAAGGTATACTGTTCCTTTTATTGCAAGGACTTGTGCTTTATTTGGGACATATTTTGTGCAATGGCAACAATTTGTGTGTGTGTGTGTGGAAATGACTCTGGAACATTTACAGGCCCGCATTGATTCACACAACAAAATTCTCTACGCTCGACATGCTGACCAAAGGAATGCCACATTCCAACGTGTTCTGCAAACTGGTGTTGAATTTGATAGGGATGTACGTGCCATGTTGCTGAGAGCCAATCTAGTGAAGCATGAATATATTCAGAGAAACTCAAGAAAAAACTGATCCAATGAGTGCTATAGTTCCATTACTTTCCAATAGACCGTAAATCCAAGAAACCCCTTTGTCTATAAAATGTACTGTATGGTCAACATGGGAGATCACTTTTTTTGCCCAAGAGGGAATGAGACCTGAGTTCACACAGAAAGGTGCTCATCTTCTATATCATTGACTTCCTGGAAAGAAGAAACTTCTCTCTAGACAAAATTCGAGTTTGGTCATCGGTTACAGGATCGAAACTTGATGATTTTGAGATACAGTCTCTTAGGCGGGAGCCTTCTTCCATATACAGTTCTCTTCCTTTCTGTAAAGTTTTCCCTTGTGCTCTGTTCATGCTTATCATAGGGCTCTTTTTGATGCCTTTCCGAGATATTTCTATTATTATCAGCTGCATTTGGAGCTTGAGATCGACAATGCTTGTAACGAAGATTTGGTCAAGATCTGCAACTATAAGGTTCAGTTGTTACTGGTTGTTTGAAGTTCTGAGGGGTGTGTCATGCTATTGATTTTTTCTGCTGAATTATTTTGCATTCTTACAATGTCTAGACATCGGCCTTTTCTCTTTTTGTTTTTGTGATTGGGAGATGTGATTAATGATGGCAATGGGCCAGGGCCTGGCGCAGCCCAGTCGGCCTCGCCCAAAAAAAATACTAGGGTGGCCCAAGGGCTAGGCCAGGGCCTGGCCATCATGGCTTTGGCTCGTTTTTTGTTCTCTCTTTCCCTTTATTTTTGGTTGATTTTATTTGGCTCGGCCCGGTCCTCATACGGTTAGGGCCGGGCTTGGGCCAAGACCTCTTTAGCTTGGTTAGGGCAGGGCCAGGCTTGGGCTGGCCGTTTGGGGACTAGGGTCGAGCTAGGGCTAAGGGTAAGCCGGCCCAGGCCCAGCCCATTGCTAGTCGTGATCTTTGGATTGAACTATTTTGAGGGGATAAAATATCAATAAAATGGTCAGAGGTGGTTAATCAACTAAATTACCAACAAAACTGTTAGTTTTAAAAATCTTTACTCTTGGGCAACTCGTCTACTATCTTGTTAAAAATGCCCCAACTGCCCTTGTTACAGGAGACTTGAAATTGAGGGTATTTTTGTTATTTAGCTCGCGTAAATTACTTGAGTTAAATGACCTAGATAACCATAACAGCAAGTGTTTTTTAATTTTTCCTTAAAATATGTTGTTCCTAGTTTGGAACTCGGAATTAGTGGTATTTAAATCAGTTGGCTGGTGGCCAGAGTATGAAAATGTCATTGTGATGTGGGGTTCCTAAACCCATAACATGGCTTTTTATGGGAGAAAACATGTTTCGAGTTTGAGAGACAAAATAAACAGGGGCATTAGGTCATTCGACTTAAGTGAGTAATTAGGGTTATAAGCCTAGAACATGGGCAATATGAGCATCTTCTACAAAATACCAAAGCAAAAGGTTTTTAAAAGTGATCACTTTACTGGTAAATTGGTTGATTTCAAATTTTGATTTTCATTGTGATTTGGCCACTTTGTTTGAAAAATTTGAATCCACCCAAGTGGAATCGGTATCGAGAGGTGTGCTTGGTTTAAGGAGCCTTCGAATCGCCTCGATTCTCATGGTTTACTATTTCTCTAAAATTTAGTTTTAGACATATGCTTTGAATTGGGCGATTTGGATCTAAATCAACAATCTGCCTAGGTTTTCAGGGGAGACCGTTTGAATTTTTAAAAAACTGATTCTAACAATATTTTTGGGAATTGTATTACTCCAAGGTGGTCACAATTAATCTTGACCATTGGTCACAATTAATTTTTCCAAACAAAAGTTCATCAAATTTTATAACATCCAAGCTATCAAATTTCACATCAGATGGTTATAAGTAGCTGTGACCTCTTTATATTAAAGGTAAATGGTCTCGTCATATACAATTTTCAAAAATATTGTTGAAAATTAAATTTTACATCGAATGATTATAAGTAATTGTGACCTCCTTGTACCAACGATAAACAATCTTATTGTATACTTTTTCATAGTTTTGAAGTCAATAACGATACATGGAAAAGATGTGGACTCACGAACCCAAAGTGACTGATTCAGAAATTGCCAATTTTCTTGCATGAGTGTGTTAAAACATTTGTCACAGGTGGACAATATCATTAAAACAAGGGAAAAGTTTATACAGAGTCGAGGCTCTAAACAATCAAATTTAAGCCTACCTCAAAACTTTCATTAGAAGATGTTTTGATGCACAAATATCCTCAAATTGATCATCTTGACATCAAGATGCATGGACATGAGAAAAAAAAATAGATTTCAAGTTTTAGAAATAGTGTATTCTATGACATATTTTTGGACTGTCTATTTTCAAGATTTTCAAGTTTTCATAGATCTGTCGATCTACACTATTTTTGAAGCTTTAAATTTTATAAATAAAAATAAAATATATTTGAAGGCTATCACAAAGATTTTCAGTATTGAAACCACATTTTTGGACATTCGTTTAAGGTATTCTAATTTGATTGTTTAGAGCCGAGGCTCTATACAAACCACACGCAACAAACAATTAAATAGAAATTATTTGGAGTAAACTAATGGATTAAAATTGATAGAATTTTTATTTATTGTTTTTAAGTTCTTTGAAAGTTGAAAGCATATTTATTTATTTATTTATTTTTAACAATAAGCTGAAAGCATATTTGTTAAGCCATGATCTTGGGCTTTGGTTCATTATAATTTAATGAAGAATTTCAACCATGCTTGTAAGATTGCATGGCAACAACGCAACAAAGATCTGGCCAATGATTGGGAGATCATTTTTCTTAGAGTAAAATAATTATTGGGTCTAGGATTGTATGTCAATAGACTAAAATTACAATTCTATCTGGCAGATATGAAATTGAGCAGTTATGTATATGTTATTTTTAGAAGTTTGACACGTTTTCTCGAACCTTAAAGGTCGTTGTTGTCACCACCCCATCTCTTTGATACTTGGGAAGATGATAAATTAGGCAGTTTGGGGCTGTGACATTTTTCACCTGATCTCACATTTGATAGCTAGGGAAGATGTTAAATTGGGCAGTTGGGGTTGTGACATTTTCCACATGAAGTCTTAGAAGAATTTTTTTGGATTTAGAGAGCAATTCGTGGTGCCTTCCAAGCCACTAGATTTCATATTTAACAGCTATTTATGATTCATCCATCTTTAACCAAAGGTAAATACTCTTATTTGATACTTTCATATAATTATTAGTAAAACTAAGCTTATATACAGCCTGGTATACAATCAAAGTAAAGCGCACCTTTAAACAATGCCAAAATATTTTGTTTCACTATCAGAAATCTTTGTGATGACCTGAAATTTTATTTTTATCTCTAATTATAAAATTTAAAGATTAATAATTTATCGAAAATTTATCGAAAAAGATTAAAATTTATCGAAACTTGAAATCTATTTTTTCTCATGTTCATACATCCCGAAGTCTAGATGATCAAATTGAGGATTTATTTAGCATCAAAACGCCATCTTCTAGTGAATTTTTGAGGCATGCTTTAATTTGATTGTTTAGGGCCTCACTCTTACATGACCTTTTTCCAAATATATAAGATGGTTGCACATAAAAGTTTGCAAAAGAGTTTTGGCCCTTGATAGAGTGAGATACTAAATTTTAACTAACGATTCTAAAATTATCTTAGGCTGTTCAATGTTGGGTTTGCACGATTGTCCCATTTGCAAACCTACCCGCAAAAGAAAAAACTTCGTATATTAAGGAAAGAGAAAAATCGAGGTGAATGAAAAAGTTTATGTAAGGTTTTAACCTTATCATGTAGACCTACGGATACACTTCAAAAATCCATCGGAAAATGTAGTTTTAATATTGAAAATCCCTTTGATTGATCATCTCGACATCGAGATGTCTGAACATGAAAAATATAAGATTTTTAAGTCTCAGAAATAGTGCATTGTACAACATACTATCTGAACCGTCCATTTTCAAGATTTTCATATGTTTATAGATCTACTTGATTTTAACTATTTTTTAAATTAAAAAATTTATAATTAGATATAAAAATAGATTTTGAGATAATCTTGAGAACATTTTACATCAAAATTATATACCATGAAAAAAATTTGAAGGCGCACCTTACCTCTAGCGCTACAGATGCATCTGTATGCCAACTGCACCATTTTTTTTTTTTCGAGTAAATCGAGGCGGAATTACCGAATGAAGAGTATTTGGTGGGTCGGCCAACTCGTGCATATGTTTGGTTTTGAGGAATTTAGGACCCGAAACACTTCCTAAATAACTTTTTCTTTATTTTGAACTTATGGGTTTTCAAAAAATAGTGTAAATCTGGGTGGTTTTTTTAAGAATGTGAAGGAATGGTCTAAAAATATATACAATAAACTACCTTTAGAGCTCAAATTTTTTTTTTTTTTGATTCACGATCGTGGTAGCAGAGACTAGAGACCTGTATAATTTCGGATCCAAATTCAAATTCCAAGATCGACTTTAAGATGTGGAAATGAACCAAAACCCTAACCATTGATTAAATTGATGAATAATTGTATAAATTAGCATTGAGCAAGCTTAGATTTGGAACTTAAAGGCCATATATTTCTAGCCTTGCAGTCTGTCATTTTCTAAAATTACTTTTCTTTTTGGAAATTTCAGCATAGTGCTCTTGACTTTTTTTGTCATCCTGATAAAGTTGACAATATGGTTTAATATTAGTTGAAAAAGATAGAAAGATAACAAAATAAGATTATAATTAAGTAAACTATGGTATTGGATAGCCACTGTTAAAGAGGTTCTTGGTAAACAAGTATGATGCATCATAAAAAATTGAGAAGGCTTTATCATTTCTCAAGGACTATTGGATTTCCATGGACAATTGGCATCCCTCCAGCCTCTCTCTCAAAGAGTAAAAAGGAGGTCTCTTTCTTTCACTTAAAAATCCGTCTCGTCCCTCTTTAACTTAAAAGTTAAGGATGAAGTTTCTATAGGGCCTAGATTTTATGAAAACAAAATAAAGCCTCATATTAAATCCTCATTTGAAAAATACGTTCGGCAACATAAATCTTCATGATGGCTCTAAAATCAATTTTCAACATCGATTAAACTTTGAAATTCAAAAAATGATACAAATCTTGCAGATCTTTGAACATTATCTTTAAGGTGAAATGAATAGTCTATAATTTGTTGCAATATACACTATATTTGGAGTTTGATATCATAATGTTCAAGCTGAGATGATCGATATAAAGATTTCTAATGCAATCCTGTCAAACCATTTTCCAAGAGTATAATATGAAGAGTTTCAGGTTTCTTTGAAAATACTCAGTGTCCATTAATCGTATGAATATACAGACTTGTCATGTATAGACAAATTACATATGACAAAATATAAAAAATAAATCACAAACACCTATACCCAGACTTGTCATAAAATACAGACAACATAAGTAATGATCATATGAGACTCTCCCATACCTATGTGTGTAGGACCCCAAAGGATCACCGCTAAATTTGGCACAGAACTCCAAACAAGTTATCACATGGATGTGGGACTTGACTTTTTTAGAAATATGTGTCAAATTTAATTATGATCATTTGAGATTCTATACACATAGGTGTGGGAGGGTATCAGAGATCACTTCCCTTACAACATATACCTTTCAGGTTAACCACGTACACAATATATACTATCTTTTCACATAAAATAAAATAAAAAGTCTCTGCCTTTTGTCCTTTTTTTTTTTAGAACATTAAAAAAAGAAGTCTCTTTCTCTGTCCCATAAAAAGCAGAAAAGTGGCTGCAAATATCAACACAACTCATTAAGGTTTTTGATCTCTCATTTTCTATTAGTTAAGGGCCACGAGTAGTCCACCTAAAACTTGTAACTTTCCAAAGGTGTGAACCCTACAATCCTCCTTACAAGTCACCTCCAGTGCAGGGTGACATCATGTGCATGTTAGGAGACAGCCTTTCATATGTAAATTATTATGCTGGAAATATTAATAAATGGAGAATTTGTTAATGGGTGTCATGATTCTTTTAAGAAATTATTTTGAAGGCTGCTGAACTTTGAGAGAGAGAGAGAGAGGGAAGTCATGGTTCCTTAAGAAATTATTTGAATGCCAATTTTGAGAGAGAGACAGGCCATTCAAGAAAGAGAGAGAGAACCTTGTCTGGTGAAGTATTAGCATGAAGATGCTAATATAATTGGGAGATCATTTTATTGGTCCTTGCACTCATGTAATGGGTGTGGTTTGTATAAAGTTGTAATTTTAAACAATCCAATTAATGTGTACCTCTAAATTTTATCATGACATGTAAATTTGGTATAAAATATTCTTAAGATTATCTGAAAATTTATTTTTATTTTTAATTATAAAATTTTAAACTAAAAAATGGTTAAAATCAAGTATATTTATAAACATATGAAAATATTGAAAAATGGACGGTCTACATATGTGTTGCAAAATGCATTATTTTTGGGACTCAAAATCTTTTTTTTTTTGTTCATATTCATACATCTTGATGTCGAGACGACGAACTAGAGGGTTTTTCAACATTAAAACAACATTTTCTGATGGACTTTTAGGTGCATCTTTAATTCTACATTTTAAGGTTTCAATTGTATAAACTTTTTCCTCATGTAATTGATATTTACTTGTGTCTAGGACTGATAATTGATGGATTGGAGATAGGAGACAAAATTATTTGGTCTTTATTTGGTATTGGGCGGACAACAATATCAGGTTTGACAAAAATAACTACGTTTGCTTTGACATTCTTATATGTTCACTAGTAGCTACTCTCAATCATGATTAATATTTTGTCCAGAAATAGATGTAAAAAAATATGCTTATATACACATAAAAAGATTTCCTTTAGGTTAAAAAAAATCATGAAAATAAAAATAATTACGACTGAACAAAACAATTGACACTTGTATGTGATATTGTTACTTGCTCACTAACTGACAGTTGGTCAATTATCGATAAAGTGGTTATTTATCTTGACTACATATAGTTTATGTGTCATGAATACCTATAACAACCCTCTCCCTTTACCATGAAAAGAAACCCAAAACGTCAAAATATGTAGGCCCAATTGGATCCGACCCGACCCAACACAATTTTTTAAAAAACATATTTAAATGTTATATTAAATATATATATATATTATTTAAATATTATGATTAAAAAATAGAGTTATATTATATTAATGAAATATTATTAAAATATTATACATTAAATATAAGATATATAATAATACTATTCAGGAAGTGTCTACTTGGACCCTGACCTGGATCTGTATAGTGTTTGAGTCCAACATTTGAACCCAGATCCGATGAACCCATAGCAGGACCTAAGTTGGGACCGGACATCCCAAGTTGGATCCGGTTCCATCGACACCCCTTTAAAAAAATCAAAACGATATAGAAAAAGCGGACGACGTTTCATTGCTCTCGTGCAGCATGGAGCGTGTTTCACACGTGCCGTGGACCAAGCTCTCACCATCCCCGTCGTGTCAAGACAACGACGCAACAATTTTTAACGTGTTTCTTACACCCACCCCAAAACATAAGGGGAAAAGTTTTTATTGAGCCGAGGCTCTAAACAATCAAATTAGAGTCTGTTTCAAAAATTTTACTAAAAAATGTTGTTTTGATGCTCAAATATTTTCAAATTGATCATCTCGATATCAAGATGCATGGACATGAAAAAAAAATGAATTTCAAGTTTTAAAAATAACATATTTTGTAATGCATTTTTATATGACGATTAACATTGTAATTGGCTGGAGCTTGTGATATTGTTCTTGATAGATAGGGGTGACAATGGGCTGGGTGGCTAGGGTAGCCCTAAAAGATCAGGGCTTGGGCAACAAAATGGTCGGGTTATGATAGGCCCAAACCGATTCAGCTTGGCCCCATTATGATAGGTTGGCCTCAGGTTGGGCCGACCCTATTGGGACTAGAGTTCTTGATCAGTCCAGACAATTGTAGATATTACATGAAATGTGAACCATAGGGGACTATGAACTATGGAACTGTTTAATTTTGGGATAAAAAAAATTATAATTACCCCTAAAATAGGTCGTCAAGATTGAGTTAGCCAGCTCAAATTCACAACGATTTTCCTTGTATATTATGCAAAAAAAACAAAAAAAACACTTGCATCACCTGATTTATCCAATTGCAATGGGTTAATTTTTGGGAAAATATCTTATAGATTTCTAATTCGTCGTCTTATTTCATATTAGCCCCACATTTTATTTTTCTTTCAAGCGGCATAAAAAAACCCTCGAGTATTTTACTGTATCTCCTCATCTCTTATCTCCGACATTTATTCATTTTTTGCCACAAAAACTAATCCAAACAAATTGTTTTATTTCGTCTCAATTCAAAAACCTTTTAATCCTATTTTGTATGTTTTAAAAAAGCTTTTGGATTGAGATGAAATAAATCAATTTGTTTGGGCTAGTTTTTGTGGCCAAAAGTGAATAAACATAAGAGAGAAGATATGAGGGATACAATGAAATACTTGAAGGTTTTTTTATGTCGTTTGAAAAAAAAAAAAAAGAAATTCTACCATAAAATACGATGAAGAATTAGAGTTCTGCACGAAAATTTCCCTTAACTTTTTTATACCCACTTATTAAAGAAATGCCACTCCAAATTTCATAATCGCTAATGTAGATCGAGAATCGGTAGATACCGCAACAATTCTTAGGTGGAATAAGGACTTGGCCCAATTTAGAGTTGATGTAATGGTTGCCAAAGAAACAACAATGCTGTCATCTTTTATCACTTAGCTCTCACCTAGTTTATTTTTATATTCAAATTTACAAATATTTACAAATTAACTTGTAAAAATATGTGACCATTTTATTCAAAATTTTCATTTTTAAAGTGGACTGGCCCATTATACTCAAGTTAATGTTTTGGGTGGAAATAGCAAAACATCAAGAAAGTCATACTCCTCCTTACTTTATAGGAAAAATTACAAAAAAAAACAAAACTAAAGATCACACTTTCTATGCAACTTACTCTAACCTAATTTTTTTTCTCACTTTCTTTTTCAAAACAAATTTTCTATGTAAATACCCCGAAAGGCAAAAGTTAATTTTTTAAGATACAAAAATCATTTTGGACAGATTTGACGTCGACTTTTGGACCCTAGTAGTACATTATTGGAGTATCTCATCACATTGCCAGAGCGTACGAGTGCCTGATCGCCATTTGTAACTGTCGGACCACCCTTTACAACTGCCGAACTGCCTTTTACAACTTCCGGACCGCCTTTTCAATTGCCGGACTGTACTTTACATAATGTCGGAGCCCTACTGTCACACCCCAAGAATTTATAATACTTTTATTCTTGAGATGTGACAGACAAAACATATATACATCTATTGATAGGACAAATTTACAGTGGCGAGGTCTTACAAAGTAAATAAAGAAAGCTAGCACAACAACAGTATCTTCCAAGGTTGATCTCGACTAGCACTCAAAATGAATCCGCAGTTATCCTGAAAAATGTTTATCATAGTTTGATGAGTTTAGCTACTCAGTAAGTGATCATCATAATCCTAAAAATAATCATGATTGAAAGATATCAATATTTTCCAAAATGAGATCTATTAACAGAAATGCATCAACAGTTTCACTTACAATAAATGCATAATTAAGTATAATCCGAGTAATTGAAATGCTTATAACACTTTTAACGGCAGTACATAATTCAAAGGATTTCACAAAATACCCTACTGGCGTCCCAAGTAGGTCACCTATATACCCCATCAGCGTCCTGATGGGTCCACTTAATCCCTATCGGCGTCCCAGATAGGTCCACTTAATCCCTGCAGGTCCACTTATACCTCACCGGCGTACCGGATGAGTCCACTTAATCCCTACCGGCATCCCAGATAGGTCCACTTATACCTCACCGGCGAACCGGATGAGTCTACTTGCATACTTAAATTATTTCTAAATCTCTTTAAACATTTGAAAGCAGCAATATCATGTACTCAACATATCACTGAAATCATTAATATGAATTTCACGTAAACCATTAATAACAGTTACTCTCTATAACATTTCAAAAATAACCAATCAAATATTTTGGGCTCAAATTTAGAAATGTAGCAGTTTGTAAAGGTATTCTAGCATAATTGCCAATTTAATATGTATAGAAAAACACTTATAAAAATTCAAAAATACGAAATTATCACAATTTATGGGATATCAATCCACAAATAAACATTTCACAACAATACTATAATCAATTGCAAAAATGTCAAATTTTTTAAATAATAAGGCAGTTATTTGCACATGAATTTTACAATGTCTAAATATTCAAAACAGTAGAAAGAAATATCATAATTTTACTAAAAGCAGAAATATCACATTTATTTCTAACAATAAACAAGAAAAATAAATAAATTTATTTTTTCTAATTTACAGCATTCAAAATTTCTAACATAGATAAAATATCACAATTTTTATTAAAAAGATTATTTTTCAAGATAATGAGGTCACGTGCGCATAAAATTTATCGCGCCTAAAATTCATGATAATAAGCAGAAATAATTATTTCATTTCATTTTTAAAAAGAATGGATTATTTTTCGAGACAATGGGGTCACTTACACACAAAACTTATAAAATAAAGATCCTGGACGGAAATATTGCTATTTATTAAAAACAGACTATTTTTCAGGAAGACGATGTCACTTACACACAAAACTTATAAAATAAAGATCCTGGACGGAAATATCACTATTTATTAAAAACAGACTATTTTTCAGGAAGACGATGTCACTTACACACAAAACTTATAAAATAAAGATCCTGGACGAAAATATCACTATTTATTAAAAACAGACTATTTTTCAGGAAGACGATGTCACTTACACACAAAACTTATAAAATAAAGATCCTGAACGGAAATATCACTATTTATTAAAAACAGACTATTTTTCAGGAAGACGATGTCACTTACACACAAAACTTATAAAATAAAGATCCTGGACGGAAATATCACTATTTATTAAAAACAGACTATTTTTCAGGAAGACGATGTCACTTACACACAAAACTTATAAAATAAATATCCTGGACGGAAATATCACTATTTATTAAAAACAGACTATTTTTCAGAAAGACGATGTCACTTACCCACAAATACTTGAGAAGGAGCTTCCGATAAAAATTCGATTAGAGAGAGGAGTTCACTGTGTTTTGACCAGAAAGAAAAATCTCATAAGTTTTCTAAGGTAGGAGTCATCATCTCTTGGAATTTAAATTCTACTAATATATTATTTTATTCTTTTATTACGTTACAGGTGTGAGCGTTAGCTTACGCTTTAAATTACTAAAGCCCACGTCCTTTAGTGGACGTGGCAAGCGCAAAGAAGCAACAAAGCTTTTAAACGAAAAGCTTTGAAAAGTAGAGATGGTTCCTAAAGACCATCATGTTCAAACGAATCCTCATGTATTAAAAGTTTATTTTATTTTATTTTTATTTTTATTTTTTCAAAAGTTTAGGATTGTTACACCTACTGTCGGAAGACACTTTACACATTGCCGAAGCCTTACTGTCGAACCGAACTTTACATAGTATTGGAGCATTACTGTCCGACCATATTACATGTTACGGATGCCTCTATTTTGATGGGATAGAGGAGAGCGGCATAGGTAAAATAAAAATGAGAGATTGAAATTTAGACATTTTTTTTATTTTTTATTTAATTGAAGGTTTTTTTTGGATGAGTATAGGTAAAAAAAAAAAGAGAAAAAAAAAATTTTAATTGAAGGTTTTTTTTGGATGAGTATAGGTATAAAAGAAAAAAGAAAAAAAAAAAAAAGAAGAAAAAAGACGAAGTGAGAGAAAAAGTTATGCAGGAAGTAAGTTGCATGATAGCAAGCGTACTAACATGACAAGGGACACGAGGCCCCTTCAGGTTTCAACTAAGTACAGGTGTAGCTTTCAAGATCATTGAAATAACAAATGTCTTGTTCTCATAGACCCAAAATGTTGGCGAATAGCCCTCTTTGGCTGCCAAACCATTTCGTTTTGTCCCTTTACTCATTTGAAACCCAAATTCTTAATTATCACACCCACCATTAAAATCTACATCCCCAACACGCCCACCCCTACCCCCGCCATAAAATAAAAAATAAAAAATAAAATAATAATAGATAAAGAGAGAGATGAAAAATAAGAAAAATACAATTACAAATATTCAATTTTTTCGAAAAGAAACCGATTTGATAAGCTGTAGTCTGACCAATATGAGCAAAGGTTCATCTTATAACTCGTTGAAAATTGTAGTTTTGGCGTCTGAAAACATTCAAATCGATTATCTCGGCTTGGCCACTACGGTTGTGAAAAAAATTAAGATTTCAAGTTTTAAAATTAGTGTATATTGTAACACATTATCTAAACTGTCTTTTGAGCTCTAAAAATGAATGTTCACGGATTCGCAAGATCTGTACCATTTTTTTAGTTTCAAATTTAATGGTTGGTATTAGAAATTGATTTTAGATACACCATAGAGATTTTTAATGCCCAAAGTACTTTTTGGACGAGGGTTTGAGTTATTTTATTTTCATAAAGCCTAGGCCTTATAGAAACTGCATCTTTTTTTATTCCTACAGTAATATAATACCTATCTACTCCCCCGAGCAAACTCATCCTAGAGTATTTTTTAGATGCCAATTTCACATATACAATATTTATAGGGCAAGCTTTAAGCTTTCTATGCTGAGAAAGGTTTCTATGCTTCCCATACAGCATAGAAGTTATATCCTCCCTCTACCATCCAGCCGTCCAATTTTGATCAAGAGAGCCACTCACCGTTTGATCTTAGATCCGACATCTCAAAGTATTTTATTTTTAGTTTGTTTTTATACAAATTGTATGAATATAAATTTGGTACGTGCCATCTTCTCATTGGAGAACACCTATAAAAAATATTAAAAATAAATTTTTGATAAAATATAATGATCAAAATGCCCCTTTAATATTTTAGGGGTATTTTGGTTATTTTATTTTATTGAAAATATATTTTTTATATATTTTTTGCTAGTGCGAGTTTAATAGATGAATGGACGTCCAAAATTTGGTGTCAAAATAATTTATAAAAAAATTAAAAATAAAATAGTATAGAGACGTGACATTGTGATTGGGGCAATCTTAAGCAGTTGGATAAGGGGGAGGATATAACTTCTCTGCTGTAAGGGAAACATAGAATGCTTGCCTTTTTATGCTTTCCCTGCAACATAAAACTTCTATACTTATCCCTCTCCAACCATCCACTCTAAATGGACAACTTAGATGGTCCAATCACAATGCCACCCTCTATACTATTTTATTTTTATTTTTTTATACAAAACATTTTGACACAAAAATTTGGGCGTCCAATCCTCTCTTGAACTCACACCTATAAAAAAATATATAAAAAAAATATTATCAATAAAATAAAATAACTAAAATACCTCTGAAAGTTTTAGAGGTATTTTGGTTATTTTATTTTTATCAAAAATGTTTTTTAAATATTTTATTTAGATGCGCCCTGTTTAGGTGATGGCATATAGAAAATTTCATATTCGTATAATTAATATAAAAAAGATTAAAATAAAATACTCTGAGGCATCAGATCTTAGATTAATGGTTAGTAACTCACTTGATCTAAATTGAACGGTTAGATGAAGGGGGAAGTATATACCTTTTGTATTGTAAGGGAAGCATAGAAACCTTTATAACCCAATAGCCAACCTCATCATTTTTTTTTATTCCCTCTTGTTGTGCCTAAAGAAAATGACATCTCAATATTGAATATAACTGTCCAATTTTTGGAGGGAAAGATGTAAATGTTTAACAATTCAAAATCTATTTTTTATTTAAAAATAATCATGTAATGAATACTTAGATAGATCTCAAAAATTTGAAAAAAGAAGAAGAAGAAAATCTCCCGAATAACTATTTTGCTTGAGGGAGTTGTTGAACAATATGCTCTCCTAGGAGCATGCTACATAGCCCTCCTCAAATATTTTTAGAGCGATTTTATAGTTACAAAAACATTTGGTTTCTAAAATAAAATAAAATAAAACTTTAATTTCAATGTTAATCAAATAGAACTGTATCTTCCACAAAACTAACAAATAAGAATATGCGTACTTTTAAAAAAATTATAAATTGATAAAACATTAAAACACTTGCAGTTATATTCCTGCTTTTGAATTTTGAGTCGAATTTATTCCAGTCACATTTTTTCTTAATCCAATAATTTTATGCTACTCTGTTTTATTTACATCGAATTTTTAACTTTGTTATTTAATCAAAGCTTAGGAAAAGTTATATAGTAAACTAGCGAGACGGTCAGGTCCTCGTGCGTAAATAAACCTCTTATTTACCCAAAAAAAAGAGAAGGAAAAGCGACACTCTAAGTCTCACAAAAAATTACATTTTAAGTATTGAGCTTAGCCTTCGATGGACCTGAATTACTGTAAATATGATAAATAAAGAAATAAAAAGTTCATATAAGGTCGCATAAAATTAAGGTGCACCTCAAAAATCTATTGAAAAATATTGTTTCGATGTTGGTAAAACCTCTAATTGATCATCTTAACATTAGGATGTCAAAAAATAACAATTTTGAGTTCCAAAAATAGTGCATCTTGCAACGTAATATCTAGAATATCTATTTTTAATATTTTCATATATTTATAGATTTACTTGTTTTGAAACATTTTTTGAGTTTAAAAATCCATAATTAGAGATGAGAATGGATTATAAGACCATCCTAAGAAAATTTGACACAAAAAATGTCTTACGCACCTTATTTAGATTATTTAAGGTTGCAACCTTACATGAACCGCACCCAAAGAAAAATTCTTCAAACCCTACAAATAGTTGTCTTTGCAATGACCTGGGCTTGACATGAAAAAACTAGAGCCTGGGCCACAAAATGTGGCCCAAAGGCTAGGCAAGATTGGACCGAGGGTAGGGCCAACTAGGATCAATCTTGGCCTTGTTTAGTCTAGCCTAACCATCTTTTTCTGTTCTTATTTCATTTGGCCCAACCTAGCCCGGTCCAAGCTAAGAACTCTTTAGCCCGATCAGGGCTTGGCCCCACCTAACAGTGGCAACGGGTCGAGCACAGGTCTCGGGTCTGGTTAGATCTATTGCCACCTTATGATATGAGTTTCTTTTTTTTTTTTGTTAAAAATTTAAAATCATAGTAGGGTTCCAGGTCTAATCGGTTCCATTGCCACCCTTAGCCCCACCCTATGGAGACTTGGATCGGGATAGGGCTGGCCGGGTCCTGGCCAAGCCGACGCTAGCCCTATTGCTAACTACGATCAAAATTAACAAGCATACGTACGGGATTGGGTTCAACAGTACGGGATGGGTGTCATTACCGAAAGTACAGTAGCGAAAACTAGAAACAGTTTCAGTTTCCTTTTCGGGCAAGTTTGTACCCTCGAGAAACGCAAACAAAATCCCCACCCGATGCCGCCTCTCACACGCAACAATTCCGACCAAATGGCCGACTTGCCGCAGGAAAGCCGGCAGTACCAAATGAAAAACCGCTTTCCGGCGCGAGGGAGCGGTTTTCCTGCGTCGACCCACGACCCGGGGCATTACCAGGAGCTTCAGAAGCGGTTGTGGGAGCTGGAGAGGAGCCACTACGAGTTGAAGGAGCAGTTCCAGAGCTTAAAGGCGGCGAGGGACTCGCCGGAAAATGGGGATAGGCGGTTTTCCAGTGGATGGAGAAGACTGGATTCCGGTGAGAGGGGAGGTTCTGTATTGCCGGGTTTTTATTCGAGGAATCCTTATTCGAACATATTGCAGAGCATGGGACACGCGTTGTATATATGCAGAGCTTCGACGGGGGAGATTGTGTATTGGTTTGACACTACTCCTCTCTCTCTAAATTTTTCTTCCTCTCTCTCTACAAATATTGTTGATATTAAACTCTCTTTCTGTCAATAAGTACAAGTTTTGTTGATCATTGACCTCTCTCTCTCTCCGTATGTAAAATTTTGTCGATCATTGAACTCTCTCTCTCTACACTTTTTATTGATCATTGAACTCTCTTTCTCCCTGGACGCTTCTTTCTCTCAACATTGAATCTCTCTCTCTCTCTCTTGATGATTGTACTCTGTCTGTGCTTGTTTTCATGATCATTTGAGCTTTATAGTGTTCTTGCTTTTTATGTTTCTCCCAAAAAAAAAATGGGTTGAGAGAGAGAGAGGGAACTTGCACAAGGAAATCAGAGAAATTGAGATTAATAAGTGATACTTAAGACAGAGTACTGGCTCTTTCTCTGTCTCATTTTTGGGGATCACCTTGAAAGAGAGATTCTATGTAGAGAGAGAGAGAAACTACTTTGTTCTCATTCATTTCGAAGGACCATCTTGGTCTCTTCTCTGATTTACTTGCACAAGCTCTCTCTCTCCCTTCTGTCTCTCTCAAGACCATTCTGGTCTCTTCTCTGATTTAACTCTCTCTCTCTCTCTCTCTCACACACATTTCTATATTCTGAATGTGTTTTACGTTTTATTGGTAACATATATATTTCTGATGCTCCATTCCTGTAGTTTTGTTCCAAAATTTGCATCACTGCGGTGGAGATGTATAAGGCAAGTGATTTCATATTTTCCCTTACAGCGATTCTAATTTTCAACCATAGCAAGTTGCCAATGCTGAAGAAATTGAGAGAGAGAGAGAGAGAGAGAGAGAGAGAGAGAGAGAGAGAGAGTATAGACTACTAAGTAATAAGTGTACTACTACTTACTACTAATAGTATTCTTAGTAATAATTAGTATTAGTTGTTAGTTAACTTTAACGTTACGTTAC
>NW_006500346.1:1210847-1262019 GCF_000471905.2 Amborella trichopoda | reverse complement strand
TTACTTACTTTACTTTACCGTTACCGTACGTACGTACGTTACTTAACTTTACTAACCTACTAACGTACGTAAGTACGTACGTACGTAGTACGTAGTAAGTAAGTAGAGAGAGAGAGAGAGAGAGAGAGAGAGAGAGAGAGAGAGAGAGAGATTGAACTCAGTATAAATGGTCTCAATTCTCAATGATCTTTGATAAATCTGATATTGTTGACTTTTAACTGTTCACCTGCCACTGTTCTGGTTCATCACCATTAGTTTGGATCTGGGAGACAGAGAGACATCCAATTGAGTAGGGATTGAATTCAGTGAAATGGCTTGAATTCTCATCTATATCTTTGACAAAATCTAATCTTCTTGACTTTTAACTGTTCACTTAGTTTCTATTTGGGTTCTCATTCTTGGGTTCTCATCCTTCAATGTTTTGGTTGGAAAGATACAAAATTTGAGAACTTAAAACTCAGAGATATCTCTGTTTTCACATTGCAGGAACAGAGCAGCCGAGAACCTCTATGGATGGATGGACTGCGAAGCCATCGGGCAGAGGGCCACGGAGCTTCTCATCGATGAGAGGCACTACGGATATGTAGAGAGGATCATGGAGAGGTTGAGCATGGGCCACTCATGGTCAGGTCAGTTCCCCTTTAAGAAAAGGTCTGGTGAGGTGTTTACTGCCATAGTAACCGAAACTCCATTATATGAAGATGGTGAGATCACTGGTGTTATCACTGTTTCCACCGATGCTGCCCCTTTTAATAGCTTAAACCCACAAAATTTAGGCCCAAATAACCAGAGCAGGGAACAAGTTGACCGTGTCCCTAGAATTCGCGGGCTAAGCAAGGCAAAGATTCAATGGCACCCATCCCCTCAGATTGCTTCTTCTGTTTCAAATCTGGTGCATATGCGCTACATCAAGAGTTGCTTATTTTCTTTGTTTAATTTATACATCTCTTAGAGCTAATTTTATGTGAGTTTTGTTGGATGTGTTTTTGGGTGGAACTTTGACAGGCATAATTGACTTTCTTGTATTCTTTTTTAATAGGCATCGAAGGTGTTGTCACGCTTACGTGCGGGGGATGCTAATGATTCAGATTGCAGCAGTGAAAGTGGCCATGAGTCGATGCCAGACACTGAACATCGAGAAAGCAGAGGGTCTGATGGACTGGTAAGCGGTTCACTCGAATATTGTTTTGTGGTTTTCCTTAATATGGATATTGTTCTTTGTTTAGGACCCCATTTTGTGGATATAACTTATTTAGAAGAAGGTTTGGGAGTGATTTTCTCTAGAGGAGAGAGTGTCGATGGGACCTTTTGTGTTTTACTCCTTCATCCCCTCTTGCAAGATTTCTAAATTTTGGGACTAATAAAGCTTCATCTATCTTTTACCCATTTTTGCCAATTAGACGCGTTTTACTTATTTATATTAGTGGAAGAATTTTAACGCTAATAAAATGTTGTTGTTATGGGATCGAGAAATCAATTACCTGTTTGGATTGCAGGTTGGGAACAGTAGTGGCAGCGCAAACAACAATCAGCAGAATGAGGAGGATGGAAATGATTCTTCTCAACCTTTAAAAATTGTAATATCCTGTTAGCCCCTTATAAATTGGCAAAACATTCATATTCAAAAAAAAAAAAGAAAAAAAAAAAAGGCAAAACGTTATGATATATGCCTTGTACCAAAAGACAGAATACCAATTCAATCACAACTAGATCATTAGGAGAAAATCAGCTAAAGTCATGAAAAGGAAGTTGAAATTATGAAGTTCAAATGCACAAGACATATTTTACAAATTAATCATAACTGTTTTCCTCTCATATTCTTCAAAAGAACTGAAGAGGGGCATTAGTCATAATTGGTCAGAGGTATATTGGTAATTTTATGTATTGATTTTTCTTGTATTTGTAGTTCATGTTTATTGTATATGTAAATTCTGAATTTATTTGTACCTTTATCTAACCCTTTATTAATTAGAGTTAGAAACAATATAAATATAGAGCTTTGAGTGCAGCCCTCAGTTATGAATGAATTAGGGGTGATGTCACCCTTCTTTGGCTTGGCTTCCTCTCCATTCATCTCTACTTGTACCCCGACTTGTTTTTCTCTCTTTAAGTATTCAAGTTGATTTTTTAACATAGTAGAATTAATTCACCGGGTTAATTCTTTATCCTTGATAAACCCATCAACATATTCAGCGTTGAGGGTTACAATTTTCTCTCTCATTCCTTCTGTACTCGCCTTCGTCTCTGTTTGATGAATTATGGTGGTGCCATGCATGATCCATCATTGTCACTCATCAATCGCAGGCTTCTAATGAAAGGAATCACGACTTCTTTCCATACAATGAAATTGGAAGAAGATAGTTTGATGGTAACTTTTGGGGAAGGAATATTGGGGAGACTAGAAGATTCCATGGGATCAAATGAGTGGAAGATAATAGGCATAATTTTATTTTTATTTTTTGAAAAGTAATTTATTGTTCAAACGTGAACTGGGGTTTACTGTTCACATGAATACTGATTAGATTTTCCTGTTCACATGAACAGTATTTGGATTTACTGTTCATGAGAACAGTAACTAGGGGTTTCTGTTCACGTCAAATGAATGTAAGAGATTTAGGGTAAAGAAGAGATTTAGACAGAAAAAGAGATTTAGGGTCAAGAAAGATCTAGAAATTGAAGTTAACGGGAGATATCTAGGGCTTCATGTCAATATTGACGATAACGTGATTAATCTAAATAGATTAACAAAGAAAAGAGATAAACACAAGCATGACACTGAACCATTCTTCATAAGTTGGCATCAGATGGAGAAATTTGTTGAAGATGTTGAGAAAGGTGGAGATAACGGAGACATTGTTCCTTGCAATACAAGAGAAGTCTTTCTCCTATATTTTGAGGATAACCAGCAAACAGGCTAAAGTAGGGGCTCAACACAAAATGGTCCATGTGAAGTCAATGCCAAAAGAAGAGTTAAGATGGGGCAATAAGCGAGCATATCCGAAAGACCAGTAAATGAACACACAGACCACCCAATGGAGCATCTGAATCAGACCATGTTAAGCACTCCAGTTGATGCAGATGTTAAGGCCACTTTATTAAGGATATCGACTCACATTTGATATCCTATTGAACTATAGGTGAGCTATGAAGGTTTCACTCATGAATATCAAGTGTTCTCGAGTGAGATCTTTAAGATCAGAGAGCCACAACGTACTTATTGGCAGTAAAGGATAAGAGGTGGATTGAAGCTATGCAAGAAGAAATCTAGGCCATGAATGTGAATACTACATAGGAGACTGTTAAATGACCAGAAGATTAAAATGTGATAGTTTGCAAATGGTTATATAAGGGAGTATTGAGATTTGAGGCAAGGTTGGATGCTAAAGGATTTAGTCAACAAGGTTGACTCGATTATGAGGAAAGCTCCGGTCCCGTTGCTTAGTTGTGATAGTAGGCAATATTTTATCGCATTAGCCTTGGCCTATGATTGGCCACTCTACCAGTTGGATGTAAAGTATACATTTCCTCATGGGGAGTTAAGAGAGGAGGTTTACATGGAGCAACCTGATGCAAGACAAAATCATTTGTGTTTTAAAATTTTAATTCTTATACTATTCACGAGTTTTGTTTAATTTATTTTATACTATTCATGAGTTGCTATTTATGAGTATTGTTTACAAGTTCCTGTTTATAGGGGTATTTTTGGAATTTTAAAAATAAACCTTATGGAACATTTTATTTGTAAGTTTGGGTGTGAAGAAGAAACTTTACGTTTCTTTGAAATTGTGCTTGTCTTTGGTATGTTTCCTTGCTGATTTTACTGTTCTCTTCAATTTTCCTACCTCAATTTGGTATCATAGCTCAGGTTTTCTTCAACAACGAGGCCAAGAAGTTACATCCAAAATAGGTTTTGTTATTTTGGGCCAAGTTTTGCCAAAAGCCTAGATCTTGCTAATTTCATGAAGGTTTTGTTGATTTTGGTGAACATATGGCAGCAATAAGGGGGCTATGGAAGGGGGGTTCACAAACCCATTTGTGATCCCAACGATGAAGAAAGTGAGGACCTTAAACGGCACAATCAGCACCTGACATAGCAGTTTGCGAGTATCTGTCATTGGTAAGACGGTAATTTTTCAGCCAATGAAGTTCTCGAATACAACCCTTTTCACCTTCCCACTCCATGTGTGGGATCGAGTCATGAGGACAACACAAAAGTCCTAGATGTGAGGCCTGGATGTGGGAGGCACCACTCTAAGGTTTTCGACATGAAGGTTGATATCCCTGATATTGTTGCTGGTTGTATCCAAAACCATCAAGTCGTAGAACGGGATTTGCAGCCAATCTTTGATACATGCTTAGATGAACAACAAGATCTCTTAGGAGATCCGATCTATGATAAGGATGAGATGAAGAATATGTTTCCAAAGAGGACCATGGCTCTTTGAAGATCTTAAGGATATTGAAGAGGTAGAACATTCAAGAGATTTAGGGCATTGGTAGTGAGAGGAAATGTGGTTGACTCATAAACTGCGAATTGTGGCCTTGGTTTTAGACAGGAATGAAATAGATACCCAAAAAGCCTCTAAAGGCCTGAAAATTGAGTTTGAAATTTCCTACGCAATTTTCAATAAGAGTTTAGGGATAGCTGAATTTGATAAAGTCTTAATTATGGACGACTTCATAGGGCACTTATAAGATGAGGTACGTGGTGTATGTTCGTAAGCAACAGTTTCGATCGATGAGACATGAAGTGGCGTTAACACAAAGAACTTTGGAGGAATGCTCTAAAATCTGAAAGTCTTAAAATTAGCCGGCCTAGGACAGAGTATATGAAATGCAAGTTTAGTAATAATAAGAGTAGAGACGAGGAATAGTTGAGATTGATGGTCAAGATATACAAAAAAAAACGTACTTTCAATATCTTGAGTCAATAATCCAAAAAATGGAGGGATTGAGGAAGATGTTGCACATAGAAATAGAGCTGGGTGGGCAAAGTGGAGATGTGCAATCGGATATGTACTCGCCTCATATCAATGAAGTTAAATGGGAAATTCTATAGGACAATTGTGAGACTAGCTTGCTTTATGGGGAGGAATTTTGGATGGTTAAGAAACAATTTACCTATAGGATGAATATAGTTGAGATGGATGAGTGACATGAAAAGAAAGGATAGAAATGAAAATAAATACATTCGGGAGACCTTAGGTGTGGCTCCAATAGGCCCTAAGATGAGAGAAAGTAGACTTCGGTGGGCTAGTCATGTGTAGCACATATCTAGTACAACACCTGTTATGAGGTGCGAATTGGTTCAAGTAGAAGGTTTGTTGCCAGGAGAAGACTCCTTGGTCGGAGAAAACTCCTCGATTGGAAGGCTCCAATTCAAGACTGTCGACTACTCCCGTTAAGAAAAACTTAGTTAAACTCAGATAGAACTCCATGGCCTCTTGGCTCGAAAGACCATTTTCCGAGCGTGAAAGCTTGTTTGCCCTTATCTCAGTTAGACTCAGACAGAGCTTCAGGGCCCAACGATACCCCATTGCCCTATTCAAACAATATTGGGAAGTCGTCAGACATGATTTCCTAGCCGTGTTTGAAGAATTCTTTTCTAAGGGAGTTATCCATTGAGCCCGGAACGCCACTTTTATAACCCTCATTCTCAAGGTTGAAGGAGCAACGCACCTCAAAGACTTCTGACCTATTAGTCTGGTCAATTCTACTTATAAAGTCTTAGCCAAGGTTTTAGTCTCCCAACTGAAAGAAGTCCTATCCCTGGTAATCTCTCCCCCTCAAAGTGCATTCATTAAAGATCGTCAAATCCTTGGTGGTGCTTTGGTGGCTCATGAATGCATTCACTCTAGACACCTAAGTAGGGAACTCGAAATTTTCGTGAAGCTTGACTGGGAGAAAGCTTACGATCACATGGATTGGGTCATCCTTGAGGAAACCCAATCTAGAATGGGATTCGATTCGAGATGGAGATTCTGGATGAAGCCCTGCTACTCTCATCCACACTTCTCCATTCTCATCAATGGTTCCCCTAAGGGATTCTTTCCATCTACCAGGGGCCTTGTCAAGGAGACCCCCTCTCCCCCTTTCTCTTTGCAATCTCAACCAAAGTTTTCAGTCAATCTATCTCAATAATGTATTCGGCTGGCCTCTTACATGAGTTCAAAGTTGGTCACCAAGGGTCGACAGTCTCTCATCTCCAATAT
This sequence comes from Amborella trichopoda, assembly GCF_000471905.2. Next base: position 1,255,807 of record NW_006500346.1, on the reverse strand, counting down.
GCGGACGATACCCTGGTTTTTTGCAATGCTGATTCAGAAGATGCGTGAAATCTCTTCTTGTTTCTTAGATGTTTCGAGTTTGTGACAAGATTCAAGGTTAATTTTGACAGAACCAAAATGATGGGGATTAATGTCGATCAGGATGTTGTAGGGTATTTTTCGACACTTGTATCCCCAGTGTGAATAAAGAAGATGCTAGTTGCGACCTAGGCCTGTGGGTACCAAAACATCAATGGACTACGGAAGCACTGATAGAATAAACCCTGAACTGGAGTGAATTTTGAAGGGTGTCGGATTGGTTCCAAAAGGCATGTAGGGGTGGCATTCGACTTCCTAAGAACACCTGTCAAGTTTTGTTGCGATTTGACAAAGTTAAGATGGATCAGATGGAAAACCAGCTTTCAAATTCGGCTCCTAGCATACTGAAAAAGTACCTCATAACTACAGCCCTATTATCGGGGTTTCAGATGAGTACCGGACTACTTCTATTGGATTCAGAAGGTTGGAAAACCCCGAGACATCAAATTTCAACTCATTCGAACACTTTTGGACCATTCTAGGGCAAACTTACTCAAAAAGGGTAGGTTGTACACTATTCTGGTGCACCTTCGGTGAACCAGTTTCCATTTATGGAAATTGTGCTTTATGTTTCCATAAATGAAAATTGGGATCATCTTTCAAAGGCCGTAACTTCTCCGTTTCAAGCCCAATCAAGCCCAAATTTCATGAGGATCTTCGTCTCGTCAACACGCACGTTTTGGTATATAGTATGGCCCGCGACATGGCTCGAGACGGAAGAAATCCTAGAGAGAAGTTGCACAAGGAAACCCATGTGTTGTAGATTTTTGCAAGATGGATACCCCCTCGATCGTACGGTCATATCATGAAGCCCCGACTTCGGATCGCCTTGAAAACTGATCCGTTGCGACTGTGACGTCTAGGGCTTCGATTTGAAGTAAGCATGACATGTGATAAAAGATCGAAAGTATTGTATTTTGCGGTTAAAAAAAGGAGTATTTTTCGGCGACCTGAATCCATATTCCTGCAACTGCCTCACTTTGAAAAATGATGATCCGGCCACCTAATCGAGCCATTTTTGCCGCCCAATGATCGTGACGGCTTCCCCGTCATTCTATGGTGAAAAGATCAAACTAAAACGATCGAACTAAAACGTCAAGAAACGAGCAAGATCTTGCATCTTAGGTTGCATGTTTTCCATCTTTCGTCGGATTTCAAGAAGGGATCGAAACTTCGATTCAAGGGTCAAATCATATGTCAAAATGATCGCCTTGTCTAGACCATCATTTTTACGGTATTATTTTCGTCAGAAGGCTGTTGGAAAGGCCCAAAACGGGCCCCGAATGATCCACATAGCCCATGGTACCTTTTTGGGGACCATCTCGTCATTTTTAAGATTATGGGTGGGAGCAAAATGGTCATTTTGCCCCAAAAACAGGATTTAATTTTAATTCATAAAAAATGTAATTTTTGATAATTGGGTCTTGTTTTGATCATCCACCCTTGTTCCAAGGGGATGATATAAATATACCCTATGCTCATTTGTGAAAAAGGTTGGATGTAAGCTTTATAGAAGTTCAAAAATTAAAGGAATTCACTGAGCTTCCCCCTTTGGTTGTGTTTTTGGCCTCTACCTACTTCACTCCAAATAGAGGAGAGAGAAAACTTTCCCTCGTAAGGGATTACCTTTAGAACTTCTTACTTCCAACCTAGAACCCCTCACTTCTAATTTGGAACTCCTCACTCCCAACCTAGCCCTCGGTTCGGACTCAAGGGTCACACTAGGTAACCACTTCCTTTTTTCTCTCTTCTCTCTCTCTCTCTTCTTCTCTCTCTCAGTCAGACCGACGGCTAAGCCGCCGGTCCCCTCCCTCTCCCTCTTTCTCTCTCACTCTCTCCCACTTTCCTTCTCACGCTCTTTCCCTCTCTGTCTTAGTCGCCAGTACCGTCCCTCTCCCTCTTTCTCTCTCTCTCTCTCTCCCCTCTCACTGCGGTTAGCCGTACGCCCCTCTCTTTCCTTCCTCTCCTCTCTTCTCTTTTTCTTGCTCCCTCCTTTATTTCCCTCTCTCCCTCCCCCTCCCTAGCTCTCTCTCTCTCTCTCTCTCCCTCCCCCTCCCGGCTCAGACCGACGGTTAAGTTGTCGGTCTTCTCCTCTCTTCTTTCTCTTTCGCTCTCTCTCTCTTGCCCTCGGCTAGAACCGGCCCTTCGTCTCGTTCTCTTATTCTCTCTCTCTCCCTCTTTCTCGGCTAAGCCGTCGGTCCCCCTCCCTTTCTTTTTCTCTCCCTCACTCTCACTTTCCTTCTCACTCTCTCTTTCCCTCTCTCAGTCGGAAGCCATCGGTCCCGTCCCTCTCCCTCTCTTTCTCTCTTTCTCTCTCTCCCTAACGTAGCTCGGCCAGTAGCTAAACCATCGATCCCCCTCTCTCTTTCCTCTCTCTCAATTGGAAGCCGCCTGTCCCTCCCTTTCTTTCTCTCTCTCTCCCTCCCTCAGTCGGAAGTCGCCAGTCCCTCTCTTTCTTTCTCTCTCTCCTTCTTTCAGTTGGGAGCCGTCAGTCCCCTCCCTCGCCCTCTGTCTCTCCCTCTCTCAGTCGAACTAGTGGCTAAGCTGCCGGTTCTTTCTCTCTTCTCACTCATTTTCTCTCTCAGTCGGATCGACGGCTAAGCCACGATCCCCTCTCTCCTTTCTCTCTTGCTCTCTCCCTTTATCACTCTTTCAGTCGAACCGGTGGCTCCGCTCTCTTTTTCTCCCCCTCTCACATTCTCTTTCTCTCTCTTAGTCAGCCGGTCCCCCATCTTCCTCTCTCTCACCCTGCTAGCTGCCGATCTCCCCTCTCTTTCTTTCTCTCTCTCTCTTCCCCTCCCGGCTTGGATCGGCAACTTCTCCTCTTCTGCTCCCTCCTCTCTCTCTCACCCAGCTTGGATCAGTGGCTAAGCCGTCGGTCCCCCTCTCTTTCTCTCTTTCTCTCTTCACTCTTTCTCTCTCTCTCTCTCTCTCACTCAGCCGCTGGTCCCCTCCTCTCTTTCTCTTTTTTTCTCTCTTTCACACCCCCGGCTCCGACCGGTGGATAAGCCGTCGGTCCCCTCCTCCCTTTCTTTCTTTCTTTTTTTCTCTCTCCCTCTTTCTTTCTCTCTTTCTCTCTCGGCTTGTCGTCGGTCCCTCTCTTTCCCTTTTTCCCTCTCTCTTTGCCTCTCTCTCCCCCCTCTTGGCTCGGACCGGCGGCTAAGCCGTCGATCCCCCCTCCTCTCTCTCTCACCCCTCGCTTGGACTGGCAGCTAAGCCGTCGGTCCCCCTCTCTTGCTCTTTTTCCCTCCTCTCTCTGTCTCTTTCTCCCGACTCTCTCTCTCTCTCCTTCTCGCCCTTGGCTTGGACCAGCGTTTAAGCCGTCGGTCCCTCTATTTCTCTCTCCCCCTTTACCCTTGGTTGTCGGCTCCCTCTTCGTTCTTCTCTCTTTCCTCCTCTCGCTCCCTTGATTCCCTTTCTTTTTCTCGCCTTCAGTCTCTCGTTTTCTTTCTCTCTCTCATTTTCTCTCTCCCACTCTGTCTTCTTCTCTTCGCCTCTCTCACTTTTTTTCCTTGTTGTCCCTCTCGCCTTCACTCTCCCTCTCTTTACTTCCTCTCTCTTGCTTTCTTTCTCTCTCTCTCTCTCTCTCTCATTTCTCTCTCCCACTCTCTCTTTTCTCTTTCTCCTCTCTCCTTTTCTCTCGTTCTCTCTCTCTCGTCTTCACTCTCCCTCTCGCTTTACTCTCTCTCTCTCGTCTTCCTCTCTCGCTTTCTTTCTCTTTCTCGTTTTCTCTCTCCCTTTTTCTCTGGTTTTCTCTCTCCCTTTTTTTCTCGTTTTCTCTCACCCTCTTTTCTCTCTCCTTCTCTCTTTGTCTCTCCCTTTTTCTCTCATTTTCTCTCTCTCCCTCTTTTCCCTCTCTCCTTCTCTCTCTCTCTCCCTTGCTCTTGTTTTTCTCTCTTTCACTTGTTTTCTCTCTCTTTACTCTTTTTTACTCCTCTCTCATCTTCATTCTCTTTCTCTCTTTTTCTGTCTCTTCCTCTTTCTATTCTTTCTTGAACCCCATTTACTCTCACCTTCTCTCACTCTCTATCTCCCTACCTAGGTTTTCTCTTGCTCTTTCTTGAACCCCATTCTTTTTCTTTCTCTCCCTCTCTCATCTTCACTCTCTCTCACTTTCGCTCTCTCTTCCTCTTTCTCTCGCTCTTTCTTGAACCTCATTTACTCTCACCCTCTCTCGCTCTCTATCTCTGTATCTGGGTTTTCTCTTGCTTTTTCTTGAACCCCATTTTCTCTCTCTCCTTTTGTTCTCTTTTTCATTCTCCCTTGTCCCTCTATCGCTTTCCCGCTTTCTCTTCCTCTCTCTTCATCACCTTCTCTCTCTTTGTTCCTTCCACGAGACATTTTATTTATTATTGTTACTATAAGGTCGTTTGTACTATGAAATTGATGAACAACCTTCCATTCTCTCTTTATCCCCTTCGCCCCCATTATACTCTAAATAAATTATCCAACGACAAGCCAAGGTCTTCTGACGCACTTGTCTGGCCATTTTGCGCGTGTGTTCATAAGGCGCAGAGTGCCGCAAGGGGGTCAGAGGCGTAATAGCCCCAGGCTTGGGGGCTTTTTATCGTGATCTGAGAGGGCGTCAGCACACGCCCGAGCATGTCATGAACCCACCGTGAGGTTGGTCCCTGCACACAGTCTTTGACCCGATGAGATCGAGGCCCAACCACAGACCTCCCTCAACTCTTTTGCAAACAATTGGGGATGTGGGATGATACTTTCCGCCCATATACCTTGGCCTCCCTCTTTGCTTAGAAAAGCCTAAAAAAAGACTCTGGTCTCACATAATCGACCAGGTAGACCGTAAGGTTAGCCAGGTGGAAAGGTCGCTTCCTTTCTCCGGGAGGCAGACTGACCCTCATCAATGCCACCCTTGCTAATATACCTATTTACCAAATGTCCTTGTTCCACATGCCGGTAGCCGTTAGCGCATGATTAGAACAATTGATAAGAAGGTTTCATTGGTCTCGGGATGCCTCCTCCAACAAATTTCTTCTTATCGCCTGGGATAACTCTGCCTGTCCAAAAAATTGGGGGATTAGGGATCAAAAATTTTTGGAAGCAAAATGTGGCACTCCTAGGCAAATGGAGCTGGCGCCTAGCCACCCAAGGGGACCAACTGTGGAACACCATCCTTCATCACAAATATCGAATACCCACCACACCGTGAGTCCCTAACTTCAAGCCCAACCAGAGATCTTCTGGAATATGGCAATCCATTTGTTCGGCTCACCATCACTTCCAGTCTCGCATAAGGTTTCATCCCAAACAAGGGAATCACATCCTATTCTGGCAAGACCTTTGGCTTGGACACACTCCCCTTAAGGATAGATTTCCAGACCTGTATTCTCTGTCTCGTACACAACAGGCTACTGTTGAAGATGTTTTGGTCCTAGCGGGGTCTGTGAGATCTTGGAACCCCGTGTTCCAAAGAGCTCTTAATGACTTGGAAGTTTCCGACTTCACAAAACTAGCGGTTGAACTTCAGGCCATCTATTTTGCAAACAGTCCCCCAGACAGGATCATTTGGTACCCCTCAACCTCCAGGAGCTTCTTGGTATCCTCATTCGATCGTAGTCTTTCACAATTTTCAACTGCTCCTGCAGCACCCTCCTCTTCAGTTTCTTAGGCTTGGGTCTCCATAGCCCCCCCCAAAATCCAGATTTTTATGTGGCTAGATCAAATACAGTGCAGGGGTATCCCACTCCCTAACCGATGTGTCTTGTGTATGGCTACCGAAGAAACAAACGACCACCTCCTACTACACCCTTTGCTCATAATCTCTGGGGGGGTATTCTCAATCTTTCTGACATTCAATGTGCCGCACCAAAGCATGTCCCATCCATTCTCTCATCTGTCAAGCCCTTTCCTTGGCCTAAACCTGGGATTCTCCTTTGGAAATCCATGGTGGCGACTACCATCTGGGCTCTATGGAGCGAGAGAAACAATAGAGTGTTTAGGGGTGAATATTCCACGTGGAACAAAATTTTCACTAAGCTAAAATCCACAGTTGTCTTTTGGGCGACAAACCACCACAGTTTCGAAGGAGTCACTGCCACGGCTTTCTTTCAGGATTGGTCCGCAGTCCTAAAACACAATCGCAAACGACCAGCCCGTGCTTCCTGTTGGATTCCCCCACTGCCAGACCATTTCAAAGTAAACTTCGATGGATGCTCCCTCAGGAATCCAGGTCTTTCAAGAGTGGGAGCCATTGTCAAAGACTATTTAGGCAACACGGTAGCTTCGTCTTCCAGTTACATCGGCCACACCAACTCGGTGGCAGCTGAGGCCCATGCCCTCTTGGAAGAACTAAAGCTACTTCTAACTCTTAGCCCACACTCAATCGTGATAGAGGGCAACTCGCATAACACTATTTTGTAGGGCCAAAGAATACCCTCTTCACCTCCACCCTGGACCCTAATGCATATCTTTGATCACATTCATTATTTATGTAGGGATGTGGACGTCTCATGGAAGCATACCTGGAGGGAGGGCAACCAGGAAGCAAATGCCCTAGCTAAAGAAGCGGCTTTACAGGAGGAATTTTAGCAATCTACGTGTTTCTCTAGCTGGGAATTTTGGACCACTTTCTTTTATTAGTTTGTGTTTGCACACTGTAACCTTCTTTTAGAAGGATTTTGGTCTTAATTTTTGGTTCTCCTTCCCTAGAGCACCCAACTCTGTGGTCTGCTTAGGTTTTTGTACTATTTCCTTTCACTCAATTTAAGGTTAACATTAAAATATTTATTTCTACACTATTCACAAGCTACTATTCATGAGTTACTATTCGAGAGTACTGTTTAGGGGTTACTGTTCACAATGTATTTATGGAATTTTAATATTGTTTAGGTTTACTTTTAGGTTTTGAAGTTTTTTAGGGATTCTAGGGGTTTTTATATTTTTAAGAGTTGTTTAGAAAAGTAGGTAAAGTATTTATAGAATATTTTGTTCTTAAAAGTATCTTTATGGATTTTTTGTTTTAAGTTAGGACTATTTAGTTAATCTTAATTTTGTGAAGAGCATTATGGATTTCAGTTAATATGTAAATAAAGGTGCTAGGCTCCCTATGGGGCATTCATGTGACTTATTTTTAAAGAAGAAAGAGTAAAAGCTCCAGGCTTTTGAACCGAAGCTTGGGTATGGAGAAGAAATTTTAGGTTTTTCTAATGGTGCTTGTGTTTGGCTTGTTTTCTTACTGATTTGTCTGTTCTCTTCAATTTTCGAAGTCATAACCACTAGGATTTAGTGAAGTGGATTCAAAGAGATTATGTATGTAAACTGAATCACTGAATTTATAGATTGAAGCATGCCTCAAGAACACATCTACATAGTTTTCATAATGCATTAAAGGTTGGGGAACAAAGAGATCAGCAGTTGACCACTCCTTGTTCATCCACAGAAGTGATGCAGGTACCGTAGTTGTGCTTCTGTATGTTCACGTAGTTCACATGTATTGATTGCTGATGTGGTGATTTCTTAGTGATAAATTCCAAATGAAAGATTTGGGAGAGCTAAGGTATTTTCTTGGGATAGAGGTATATTGAGATGCCAATGAAAATAAGCTGTTACAACAAAAGTATGCCTTGGATTTTTTACAAAAATTTATATGTTGAATTATAAGCCTTAAAGAACAACTGTTGCCATGAGTAAAAGACTGCGCAGGGATGAAGCTCAATGGTTAAGAGAACCAAAGAATTACAGGAATATTGCAGGGACTTTACAAAATCTCGCAGTAAAGCAACTAGATATATCATATGCATAGAATAAGGTATGTTAATTTATGCATATGCGCACTTCGTCTCCTATGGAAGCCTTAAAGGGAATAATCGGATACATTAAAGGAATAGTGGACCATGGCAAAGTTTACCATAAACTAATGTGAAGAATCTGCAAATTGAATCAATAATTGATATGCAGTTGCTGATTGGGCTGGTGACCCAGACTTAAGGAGGTCAGTCTCTGGATTTCATGTTTGTCTTGGAAAAACTTGAAATCATGGAGAAGTAAGAAACAAAAGACAGTAGCCAGGTCAAGTACCAAATCTTAATATTCGTTGTAAAGTAGTAGTACATTGGATTATGGATCACAGTCTGATGACTACATTGAGCATGAAAATTCGAGGATCCACGGTGTTTTGTGACAACAATAGTGCAAGTCCAGTATTTCATGATAGATCAAAACATATTCAGATTGATTATCATTTCTTGCTGGAAAGGATTGAAACTGAAGAAATTGAAGTGAGGTTTGTGGGCACAAGATCAAATACCAGATATATTTGTCAGTATTTGATGTACAACCTGAGGGGGAGTGTTAGTCATAATTGGTTGGGGGTATATTAGTAATTTTATATACTACTTATTCTTGTATAGTTCATGTTACTCATTAAGGACATATATATAATTACGATTTATTAATTAATTAGGGTTGGAAACAATATGAATACATATCTTTGAGTGCAACCTCTCACTTGTAAATGAATTAGGGATCACATCATTCTTCTTTGGCTTCCTCTCCATCCATTTCTACCTATACTGCAACTTACTCTTCTCTCTCAAGTATTCAAGGTGATATTTAACAATGAGTAAATAAAAATCTATATACTAATCTATGCAAAGAGCATAACAATTGCACTAAAAGAAATTGTGAATGGTTTTAGCTTTGAAATGGTAGGGGCACTTCCTTACTACAGAAACTAGTTATATATGCTTATTTTTCTGCATATTCCATCTAAGCATACATCATTTAAATACCGATTGGCATTGAGTAATTCTGAGAATAAATGTACTTTGAGATAGTTTTGTTGCAGTTTTTAGTTTCGTGGGGCACTTTCTTATGACAACATAATTGCATATGCTTATTACTGCATGTTCCATTGTGGCATACCTCATTCAAATACTGACTAGTAATTCCTGCAAATAACTGCAGGTTGGGAAGGTTCTGTCAAAGTTGCAGATTGGAGTGACTAGCAACAATTGTTCTCAGCTGAACAGAACTGGTGAACCTTATCCCTTGGATAATTTGGCGAGCATTTCAATGGGAAAGGTATGCACCAGTTTAATTGGCAATTTTGCAGGAACCTTCTTTAATTTGTTTGTCCATAACAAGTTTCTGTCGAATGTAATTCGGCCATATGGGAACAAAGTATTTGCTAATTAAGAAAAATATCAGAGTATTTGGTTATTCTGATGACGTATTACCTTGACATAGAAAAACTGGCATCTTAACAGAAATAAACAGTCAATAGCATAAAAAAAAACAGAAATAAACAGTTGGTGTGGTTGCTTCATTAGTGGATTTCCCTTTCCCTTAGCTGTGATATCCAACAATCGGGACTTGTTCAAGGCAATGCTCCTTCAGTTACAGAGCATGGATATATTTAACATTTATTCTCATTAATCTAATAAAATTTTGCAGAGCATATTAATTTCTTCTATTTTGATGCTAAAGAAAATGGAGCATGGTTGATAAGCTTTATGGGATGAGAGTTTCCTGGGTTCTCACCATTCTTCTTCTCTGGTTGCAGCCAGCTGAATCACTTTCAAAGGTGACTCCTGGGGACAGCAATCCTGGTTCGAATGACAGTGCCAAGGCTAGTCCAAAGGATCCAATGAGATTGATTGGCTCAAAACTTGTATGGCCTAATAGCGGAAATCATCTGTTTTCTTTATCATTAATTTTTTAATTTCATCTATTTGACACAAGATTTCACCTTCTCCAATTTTGGCTGGTTGAATAACTAAAAAGAATATAAAATCATGCTGGGCTGCATCAATTTAGACGAAAGTAAACAATTGCTGGATGGATACTGAGACTTGCCACTTCCAAAATGGTTTCAGGTTCCCAAAATTCTTCCCATATTGAAGCTGAAAAGAACTCCTGGATCTGACCATAGCAGTGCAGATTGCAAGGAAAGAGGGTGTATTCAAGGTGGAGACAATTCTAATGGTGTTAATAATAAGAAGCTTAGCCCAACTTTGATGGGATGTCCAGAGTGCTCTGATATCGATAAACTAGGGTTCCCTTCACCTCCTTTGGCTTCTGAACAAGAAGGAAAGGAGCATGCACAACCAAGTCATAAAGGTTCTGATGAAAATTTAGTTGGAGATGTTGGAGCGCACCATAAGAAGCTTGACAGATCGAGTTCTGGAGATAGTACTGGTGGTGGTAGTCGTGGCAGTTCTTCAAGGGGTGAAATGGAGCAGAATGCATTCGCTGATTGCGAGATAATTTGGGAGGATCTTATTTTGAGGGAGGAAATTGGACAAGGTTATTTTTTCCTACTTGTAATAACAGAAAAATGAATATAAAAGAAGCAGAAACCGACACAAACACAATTTAAATGCATTAATGTATTTCTGTATGGATTTCTGTGAATATCATCGAAGACAAATATGTGAACACACAATGGATGCACATATATACATATGACTAAAATGTAAAACTACTTTCCTACCATCACCTGAATGAGCTTGAATAGGCGTTTTTTTTTTTCTGTTTGAGTAGCTTGAATATGTAAGTTATTGAATATTTTTTGACATTTTACTGGTAGGACCAGGGGATGCTTATCCATAGCTTTCCTGATTAGAGAATGATATGGGCTGAAGTAGAACCTTTGTCATTCTCTAGGTGGGATTCATTTTTTGAGATAATAAAGTACTCTTTGCCAGTTCATGCTCAATAGTTCACTTCATATTTTGTGAACAAAATTCCCAACTCTCCAAAAAGCCTATAGACAGCTTATACCAACAAAATGCTTTATAGTAACGTGTTTTATTTCCTGACCCAGGAAAAGAAAGGGACAAAAAATAACATATTTGTACTCTTTTGACTCATCCAATTTGATGCTAGATCTCTAGCAGAAACGAAAACTCTTCTTGAGGGAAACCCTGCTTTGCCTTCCGTCCTTGTTAGTGATGACATAAAGGGCGTTATCCTCTATAGAAGGACAAACTCACTAGGGAAAATCCGAAGATTTGAACCTCCCAGACTCAAGTTCGCTACTCTGCTTTGGTTCAGCATAGCATATACCACCGCCATTTTAAACATGCCTCTCATTTTCTGCAGGTTCATATGCTGTTGTTCACCATGGTATATGGAATGGATCAGTAAGTGTGTTTTGACCTGATTCCATTTCTTCTTTCATGTTTTTGCCATGCATTGATGGAGAGAGGCCCTGGAAAGCACTATTTCTGATACATGGTATGTCGTGCATGAATCAGGATGTCGCCATAAAAGTCTACTCTGGAGGAGAGTATCATGAGGGTATTTTACTGGATTACAAAAAAGAGGTGAGAAAACCATTCCCTTGCATCCGGAGTTAACCTATTCCCTGATTTCATTAAACTTAACTGATAGGTTCTGCTCTATAACATCTTTTAGATTGATATAATGAAAAGGCTGCGGCATCCAAATGTTTTGCTGTTCATGGGAGCAGTATACGCTCCCAATCGTCTTGCCATAGTGACCGAGTTCATGCCAAGGTAGTAATGTTGTCATCTCTTATAAGAGAGAAGCTAATGACGTGCACCATGTGCACAAATACTCTATTTGTCTTTTTTTTTGTTTCTTTTGGATTTAACACATTTTTTTTTTAACATTTTTTATTGCACAGGGGAAGCCTTTTCAGGACTCTACACAAGAATACACAGGCATTAGACCTGAAACGCCGGTTAAGGATGGCACTTGATGTTGTATGTTGTTCTTTTAGTTCCACAGATAGATCATATCCTTGATATTATCTTGAACAAATAGATCATGGTTTAACAATTCAGTTACTCTTTTCTTATTTCAGGCTAGAGGTATGAACTACTTGCATCACAGAAATCCCCCCATAATACATCGAGACCTGAAATCATCAAACCTACTTGTTGACAAAAACTGGACTGTCAAGGTAAGGATTTGTGCAAAATTTCCTCTGATAAGGAAGATAAATCTCTAGGCAGTCTGGAAATCACACTTTCTTTCTCTAGGTTGGAGATTTTGGTCTGTCAAGATTGAAGAATTCAACATTTGTGACTGCAAAATCTGGGAGAGGAACGGTAAGCAGTTCCCTGTCAGTCTTTCATCCAAATGAAGCATTAAACTTAGTGGTTCATGGTGTGTATAATTGTATATCATTGGAACCAAGAAATGGTAACCATTCTGTAGAACTTGCCTATATTAAGGTACTTTGTAGATACTCGAGACAAATTGACATAATCACGTGGCACAATGAGTATCCTTGAATTATAAATATAAATATCTTTTTAAATACAACTATAATTACACATTACCCTCATGCTTCTAGAAAGGGGAAGGTGGGTAGTGCAATCATTTATAAGTTTAGCAGCAATGCATAAAACTGCAAATTCCTGAAATGCCTTGTTCGATTTGAATTGGGCTATTCTATTGGACCCATTAACCCAGTAATATGAGAGGAAAAAGTAGACTTGGCTGAGAATTATATGCATACGTACATGTACATAGATTTAACAGAAAAAAGAACTAACAAAAACAATGGAATAAAAAGTAAGATAATTGTTCCAATGAGAAACGAAAAGTAAAGAAAAGAATGCTTGCTTGAAAGTAATATAAAACAAACAGGAACATCAAGTGGAAAGAGCATATGTGACCATGTACTTTAAATAATTCAAAACAGCTGCAGATAGCTCGAAGTCTATGATAGATTTCCATCAGTTGCACATTTCCTACTGATTGTGAGACAAACTTGAGATAATTTTTGTTGGCTTAGTTTCTCATAATTTAACTATAATCTTATAACTATATGATTTAAAAGAAAAGCAGATGATATCAGCAACACTGCCTTGCTAATAGTCGAGAAAATACGTAGACATTCTTGAGAAGGGAATCCAGAGACACCATACCATGTTATATGTTAACTTAATTGTGGTTTATAGTAAACTTTCTGTTGCTTGTAGACGGGGACACCAATTTCCAGTTCCCAAAGCAATGCGCCTGAAGCATATGGGGACATTCAGTAGAAGATAGCGTCCTTAAAATCCAAGTATATCATTAGTGGGCAGGAGATTTTTTTCCCCCCATTATGCAACACTGTAGGAAGATCAACAAAATGCAATAATAGTTAATATTACCAGATATAATGCAGATTGTTTATATGCTATTGAATAAATAGGATTGTTGTTTGGAACAAAATATAAAAACAAAGAAAGTTTGTCGACCAGGTTATTTCTGGAAAACAATATCCTGGTATCATGGTATTGGGAAATTGAGTCCCTTGCATTCGTTGATATATTTTTGTTTCTTTAATCTGGTTACCGATTACAAAAAGAAATTAACAAAATGTTTGTTTCAAGACTCTATACTGTATCAATTTCTAAAATTATTGAAGAGGACGTAGAATTTATGTGGCTATGCTTATATATTGTTTGTTCCTTCATGCAGCCACAATGGATGGCCCCTGAAGTCCTTCGAAATGAACCCTCAAATGAGAAGTAAGTCATTAAAAGGTTTTATGATTGTGTAAGTCTATTATGCATGAATATTGACAAAGTTATGTATCTTCCATCACATTATTCTTGTTTGATTTTTTATTTTATTTTCAGGTCTGATGTATACAGTTTTGGTGTAATTTTATGGGAATTGATGACGGAATCCGTACCATGGAGCAATTTAAATTCTCTCCAGGTATCTGTTTCCTATTTATACTGTTAATTGTTTGTATATAACTTGACCAAGATTGGTACCTAAAAAGAAAGAGGAGAATATACTATAATCCATGATGAGGTTAAATTTGAGCAAAACAAGTCCACAATGGACAGAAGGTTATGCAGAGGAGTAGACCCACCATTTGGGTTATGCTTGTTCTCATCATTCCTGCTCTTTCTTCATAACCATCCGTTATTTTGATCTAAGAAGATTTTATGATCTAGTGAGGAACCAAGTTTTGGGGATTTGACCAACTCAATCAGTGAAGAACCTATAAGAAGAAAATTGTTTATACACTCCCCCCTAGAATTGGACATAGCGTCCAATTTTTGGATGGTCAGGTCGTGGTCTAGGTGTACAAGAACTTGATCCTTTTTCGAACTTATCTAAGGATTATAAATGGGATCCCAATATGTCAGTTCATGAAATCCCTCTAATTGGTGCTTTTGCTTGAGGGGGTATATTGACTGCAAAAGCACATGCTGTTGATAGTGATGACACTTCTGACCGTACCTGTGGTGTACTTTCCCAACTAAATATTCAATGCAGTAGTACATAAAAGCTATAAAATGAGAGGATGCCTGAAGATTATATGAGACTAATAGCCCTTTATACATAAGGTAGTCGGTGTGGTAGGCTTCATGGATCGCAGGTTGGAGCTTCCTGAAGGCCTGGATCACAGAGTTTCATCCATAATTCAGGATTGCTGGCACAGGTGAAAATGCCATATGCTTCTTTTCATTTTCTTTTTCTTTTTTGATTAGTAATACAAGCATCTTAACTTTTGCGGAATTCCTAATGAATACATAATGAAGGCATATGTTGTCACTTTTTCTTTTTAAGGATTTTCATGGCTTTTGCACAGAGAAGTAACTATTTTAACCATTTATGTTATATTAGATTGATGGTCTAAGAAGGGTGGTGATCTTAAACTTTCCTTAAACCCATCTCATATTCGGGCAAAGGGGCATGCTTGTGTTAGGTAGGCAGCCAACGTAAAATGTCAAAACCCATCATGAATCTTAATGAACTTATAGTACCTGCTTATGTTAGGGCATTCCCTGGAAGCGACGCGCTGTACCGGAACCCGATCGTTTTGGGTTTTGAACTTTCAACCAAATTTCAGTTTTTGACCCGTTTCCAATTTTGAGTTGCACCCATTTTGCGTCTTAGATGATCTTAAGTGGAACTTGCATAAACCACAATTTAGACTAAATTCATTGGAGATAATTCCAATTTTTCCCCATTTTAGTGGATTGAATTTCGCTCAATTTTTTCTGAAATTACTCGTCCACTGCACCATGCTTCCAGTTTCTGTTACCCAAATTACCAACCTTTCTTATTTTCCATGTAAAGCTTTCGACCCATCCCCACACTGAGTCCATAGAGTAGAACTAGCTTGTGCTTTTGGTGTTGAAGTAAGCTTTAATTTATGATATTTATCTTATATTGTGATTTCTAATTACTATTTGTTTTTCATTTTTCACTAATTTATGCAACAAAAAGAACTTTTGGATTTTTGAAGTCATAAAAATCCTATTTATAGCATCTTAATATAATAAGTTTTAACCATTTAATTTGAATATTTTTACTTTAAAAAATTACTAATATCAATAAAAATAAGAGACTTACTTTTCCTCTGGTTTTGAGAGAGGGAATCTAGGAGTTGGTTGGGATTAGAAATAAACAAATGTATTAAATCCTGAGACGAACCACCAGGAAAACTTAAATAAGACGATAAAAAAGGTATCAATTTAGGAATGGGGCTTGCGTCAAGACGGTACAAGCTGGGTTTTCATAGCACGTCTCAGAGTTCCACTATATAACCTTGTTAAAAAAAGAAAGGAATAAATTTATAAAATCTATTAGAGAAGTGATTTGATGGTAGAATGCAAGGAGAAAGATAGTCCAGTAATTCTGAACTTATTATTTCCTTACTGAGATTTTAATAAATTTGGAGGGGAGGAGTGATGGCCGCAAATTCTTAATTCACACTTTTGTTTATTCTCTCTCTCTGAATTAAAACTTTTTCGGGCTGATTCTTATCGTATTCATTCAAATAGAAAGCCAGATATGCTCATCCATTTTGGTTTCTATATGCACAGTGATCCAGAATGTCGACCTTCTTTCGAGCACATTCCTCAAAGACTGAGGAGCCTAATAAACACAGTTCCGGCTACTGCTGTTCGAAGAACTTCATCTTCAGAGACTCCAAGGTGAGGCCTCTGACTCTAGATCTCAGTGTCTACATCTTCAAAGGAACGAGAGCTTCTTTTGTCAAAGCTCTAGACCGAATCACTGGTTTTCTTGTTGCTTCTCTCTCTCAATGACGAAGCTGCAGAAGGAAAGGTGAGATTTTTACCAGAGGAGATTGAAAGCCATGGGAAATGGGAATTAGGATTTGAGGCGATGAAACACTACAATCATTAAGATTAAACCCCTGAAAGGATTTGTGCGTAGGACTGAAAAATTAGGGTTTGGAGATGAGCAGAAACGTGGAAACTTGGGTTTTTGGCCTGAAAATTAGGGTTTGGAGATGAGCTCAAATGGGAGAAGTGGGGGGTTTACGTACTGTGAAAGCTAGGGTCAAGACAATGTGAGAGAAAATGGTGGAACTTTTGCTTGGGAGCTCGAGTGTAGATCCTAGGACCTGAATTTTGAAGGTTTTGACGAGAGAAAATGGTTTTTTTTTCTTTTTTTGGAGGTGTTTTAATTTTGAACCTAGCTTTCCTGCCTTCTGCCCACGCTGCCTGGCAGCTTCCTTTTTTTTTTTTGCTAAATATCGCGGTTACTTTTGTATGACCGGCCACCTTAAGTTTGTTGCGTTGTTTTTCTGGCAGAGCGAAAAGAGTTTTGCTTTGGTTAATTTGGGATATGAACTGCAAGGGTTTCCTTTTTTTTCTTGCTTTCAGTGTCGGACCTGGACCTGAATAGTATTCAGGTCCAAGATTTGGATCCGGACCCGAATAGTATTCAGGTCCAAGATTTGGACCCGGACCCGACTTGGTGGGTCCAAATTTTTGGACCCATTCTTGGATCGGGACGGGTCTAACCCTAGGGTCCTGGGTTGGGTCATCGCTACTACTTGCTTTTTAATTCTCATTTCCCTTTCCTGTTTTATTATTATTATTGTTTTTTCACCCCATCTTCTTGGCTCTGTCTCGCTATCTTTTTCCGACTTTACATGGATATTAAACATTGAAACTAATGTACTCGACACCAAGAAACATCTTTCCGGAGGTATCTTACGTAACTGATTTCGTAGTCCTCTATTATGGATGGTTTGGATGTACTCATTATGAACAGGGTTTACCATTTCAATGAAATTAATCCTCATAATGAATCATTTGTTACTGAACAGTATTTATAAGATAAACTGTGTAGTTCTACATGTAAGTTTATTTTTTTGAATTTTTATTTTATTTTATTGGAAATAATTTATGCAAGGTAAAAGTTTATATAAGGTTGTAATCTTTTTATTAAAGAAATAAGGTGTATCTAGGATATCTAATGGAAACGAATATTTTGAAGTTGGAAAACCTTCCTATTGATCATTTATGGATACATAGAAAAAAAGAAATTTCGAGACCTAAAAATAATACATCCAAGTTATGTGGATGGTCTATTTAAAGATTTCCAATTATTTATAGATCCTTTCGATTTGCATGGATTTTTTGAGTTTAAATTTTATAATTAAGATTGAACATTGGAATTATATTTTTTGGCAAAATTTATATGTGAGCCTTGCTCGTATGATATAGAAGGTGAGTCCTTATACAAACTTTACTTTTTACAAAATATTATAGTTTTTTTGGCAAAATATAGTTGAACTTTTTGTAGCAATAAATTATTGAAAAAGTAAATTAAATTATATCATACATATTATCAGATACATATCAAGTTGTATCATACATATTACCAGATATATATCAAGCACTCTATAAAATAATATTATCCAAAAGAAAAAATTATTAATTTTAGATAAAATAGTCTATTTCAGATAAGAGTTATTAGACATTGAAAACGGCTCTTTTATCCGATAATGTGAATTTTTCTTTGTTTTAGGCTAATACTCTTGGAGGCAAGTCTATTGAAACTAGAGTTGGAACCAGAAAAAGATTGTTAGCGGGCCATTGAGAACCCCCAAAAACTGCGTTATATTTTGTGTTATTATGGATGTACTGAATAGTTTTTGTTGTGGCATGTATGTTCATTTTTTACTTTTTATAATGTTATTGTTTAAAAAAGATGATTTTATCTTTTTTCAGATGCTGAATTTGAGGGTTTTTTGGATGTTCAACATCCGAAAAGAGGTTGAAAGCTTAACGTTCACATTCTCATTTTCGGGTGTTGAACATAAGGGTTTTTGAGATGTTGGACATCCAAAAATGGTTTTGAATGTTGGACATCCGAAAATGTCATATTTTCGGATGTTCATCATCCGAAAATGACTGCGAAATTTAAGGGATTTTTTTGAAATTCAAAGTCATTTCCGGATATTGAACATTCGAAAATATGACATTTTCGGATGTCCAACATTCGAAACCATTTTCTGATGTCCAACATTCGAAACCATTTTCGGACGTCTAACATCTGAAACCATTTTCGTAAGGAATATAATGTATCAATATAACCTTTCAATTCGGATGTTCAACACTTGAAAATAGGAATGTGAGTGTTAAACTTTCGGCCTATTTTATGATGTTGAACATTAAAAAAACCTTCAAATTCGGTCGTCTAGCACTCGAAAAAAAAGTAAAGTCGTTTTTTTAAGAAAAATACGTTATACAACTATTTGGTACATTCCGTAATGATAGAAACTATTTAGTACATCTGTAATAATGCAAAGTTTAACGGATATTTATGTAATTTTTTCAAAAAATAATAAAACTTGGGGACTCGTTCCTAGTTCTGCTTTCGGTATGTGTGTTGGGATTTGGACCTTGCCCTCTTTAAATCCCACTGTCAGAAACATTTATACTAATATTTTTTATAATTTGCGGTGTTTATTTTATTTTTTTATTTTTATTATTTAAAAAAATTACCCTTTTGCTCTTATCCATTATAAGGAATCAAACTGGATCATATATGGTAATTATGGACTTCTCATTGTCTACGTTTTGAATTCTAGATTACAGCAATCGTGAACTAAAAGTTCTACATTGAGATATTTTGTAGTAAAAAAAAAAAAAAGAACACTGCACGTGTATTTTGTAAAAACACAATAAAAAAAAAAAGGATACATGAACATAAAATATAAATTATAATAATACTTTTTAAAAAGAAAGCATTACCATAAATTTTCTTAAAGAGCGTCGCCAGCTCCATAGAATTTTTTCTTTTGTGACACTATGCAATTGCATTTGTTGAAGAACCTTTGTTCACTATGGTTTTCTTGAAGATTCTCTCCCCATAGTTCTAGTTTGTGTGATTTGTTATCTGTTGCGAACTTTTTTTTTATCTTTCATATATTAATAGCGAAGAGTTCTCTGCCTATAGAAATATGACTCAAGATATCAGGTTACGGCACACACCACTTTTATTACTTATACTTTTGGGTTCACTCGTAATTTATCATCATTAGTTTTTTTCTAATTAATTGGGATTGGTTACAAGAATTCTGGTCCATTATTTTTTTCAATATTAGTAAAGTTTTATTTTGTCCGTCATTTTGCTCAGTTTTGGTGAAGTTTTACATTGGCGACTTACTCGACACAGCTCACCATTTTTACCCGGGTTTGGGATATGTTAAAATAAAGTTTTAAGGTCTTAACTTTGTTGGACCAAATTCATTCTTAATTATAATCATGTATTATTTTTTCAAACTTCTCTCTTATTTTATTTACACCAAGAATGTAAGAGTAGAGGAGAGAGAATCTGGGTAAGCGAGATTGAGCACATCTGGATGCAGAGACCACATGGGTACAAGAGAGAACTTGCAGAGCAAATCTGTGTTTCACATTGTGAAAGAACATCTCTCTCTTATGTTGGGAAGGAGTCTCTCTCTCTCATTTGTTTGCGTTACATTCACATCTCTCTCTCTCTCTCTCTCTCTAAAACATCAAACAGGCAAACCTAGTTCACTCAAGAGCACACACACAACCAACACTCCAAGCACACACCCTAAATGACCCACCAAACCAGCTTCATCCATCCGGCTCCCATGAGCCAACCTCTCACTAAGATATAAATACCAATCCCTCATATAATCTCTATTACCCCTCTCTCTCTCTCTCTCTATACAGTCATGGATCACAAGTTCTGGGTCGTAGTTGCCCTTTTGCTGTCATCCTTTGGCTCCTCAGCCATGGCAGCCATAGATTGCACCACTGTTACATCCCTCATTTCGGCTTGCGCAAGCTTCATAACCAATGGCACGCCTGAACCATCCACTGGAAGCCCGTGTTGTAATTCGGTCATGAGCTTGAACAACCTCGGCGACTCGCTCGAGAACCGGCGATCGGTGTGTACATGTCTGGTGAATCTCATGGCCACTTACAACCCAAATGTCACTTCCATGGCTAACCTGCCTGGTCTCTGTGGCATATCCTTGGGGTTCACCATGGGTCCAAACACTGATTGCAGCAGGTGAGGTCTTCCTTAATGTTATGTGGAATGTGAGACAGAGAGAAACCTCCCTCAGGTTTTTTTTTTTCTTTGGAGGGAGTTTTTTAGCCATTCACAATAAGTGCTCACTAATGCCAATACATTAAGAAGGGAAAAGTTTATATCGAGCCGAGGCTCTAAACAATCGAATTTGAGCCTACCTCAAAATACTCATTAGAAGACGTTTTTTTTTGGTGCCCAAATGTCCTCAAATTGATCATCTCGACATCGAGATGCATAGATATGAAAAAATAATGGATTTCAAGTTTTGGAAATAGTATATTTTGTTTCAAGTTTTCATAGATCTATCGATCTACACCATTTTTTAAGCTTTAAACTTTATAAAGAGCGATGAAAACATACTTTAAGTCTGTCACAAAAGCCTAGGCTCTATAAAAACCGCATCCTATAAAGAAATGCATTAATAAAAGGAAAATGGTTTGATAGGACTACAACCCTATCAAAATAAGTAAAGCCTCACCTTATAACTCGTCAAAACTTGCAATTTAAATATTGAAAAACCTATATATCGATCATCTCGGCTTGAACGTTATGGTAGTGAAAAAAATTTGGATTTCAAGATATGAAAATAGTGTATAATGTAACAAATTATCTAAACCGTCCATTTTACCCTAAAAATAAGTTTTTACAGATCCTTATGATCTGTACCATTTATAAGTTCCAAATTTTATTGTTGATGTTAGAAATTGATTTTAGAGTCACAACGAAAATTTTTGTTGCTGAAAGTGCTTTTGTATGAGGATTTGAGGTGAGGCTGTTTTAATAAAATCTAGGCCTTAAGAAACTTCATCCTTAATAAAATTAGGGTGCAGTTTGCACAAGGTTGAGGCCCTAAACAATCAAAGTAAGATGTACCTTCAAATAATGTTGAATATGTTATTTCAGTATAAAAAATCTTCATGAGGGTTTGAAATTTTATTTTCATCTCTGATTATAAAATTTAAATATTAAAAAATAGTGTGAATCTTGTAGATTTATATACGCTTGAAAAATTGACAGTCTAGATAATGCATTATAAGATGCATTATTCCAAGACCTGAAATTTATCTTTTCTTATGTCCATACATCTTGAAGTCGAGATGATCAAATTTAGGGTTTTTCAACATTGAAACAACCTCTTCGAGTGATTTTTTGAAGTGTGTCTTAATTTGATTATTTAGAGCCTCACCCTTACATAAACTTTTTCCCATAAAAATTATTATTGTTAGATTTAATATTGGCTGGTACAAAATCCAAAATAGAATTTCTCAAACTAGGTGACACACTATGGTATATAACATATGCTTTAACCTATCCAAGGAAAATAATATGACGTTATACAAAAGACACTTGATTTGAGGGTACTTTCCTCCTCAACGTTGTATAGGGAAGGTAGACAAGAAGACCTATTACATATGATGTGAGGAAGGTAGACAAGAAGAACATCTAATTGTGGTGTGAAATTTTCATAATCACTTTTATCTATCAGACGTTAAATACGATATATCATTGACCATTCTTGAAGTGAGTTTTCCCTAGCTTTTTTACGGAAAAATGACACATTCTAATTGTCTGATTCAACATATTTGACATATCAAGGTGTTTGTGACCTAATATCTACACACGTATAATTTGTGTCTCAAGATATCGATCAAACGATTCAAAATGTGATGAAAATAATGTCACGCATTAATTATAACTTCACTCTCTCAATAGGTTGTGACTTGTTCTTAGCTCACTGCCAGCCGTTCAATTATGATTATATACAAATCAT
Source organism: Amborella trichopoda (assembly GCF_000471905.2). The sequence continues at coordinate 1,233,681 of NW_006500346.1, read as the reverse complement.
GTGTACTGATTTCTCTTGTATATAATGATATCCCTTGTATAAAACCCTGTTTGTTTCAATAATTTCTCTCTCCTAACTCCTAAAGCGGGCCTTTGTATGATGCAGCATTCCTTGAATTTCGATGAGACTACATGAGAGGATGGATAATAAAGAGGCGTTTGGATTGCCTCTCTACAGGCATCAGTTGTTAGAGATTTCCTAAGGAATAAAGAAAGTTTCTTCTTACAAATTTGTTTATATTTTTTTTCTTTCTTTATAATGAATAGCTGATAATCTACTCATCAACGTTTCTGTTGGGAATTTGAACTAAGAACCGGGAAGTGCTCCATTAACGTTTTGCACACTTTTTTATAAAATTTTATGTCAAAATGATAAATATTACATCCTTTTTATAAAATTTAATGTCAAAATGATAAATATTGAAAAAATGAAACGCTCAAGCTGTTAGATACGTTAAGAGTGAATATGAGCCAGCTGACACATACTTTCCAAGATCTGGATAATATTATTCCATAGGAAAGCTAGCTCACGAACATATTTTGCATACAAAAGTTGGAATCTTACTTGACCTCCTTGAATTAATCAGTATTTTTCAAGCTTTCCTATATGGATCACTATTTCTTCGAACAACTCTCAAGATCCATTGCCACCTTATGATTATGAGCTTCTTTTTTTTTTAATCATCATGCACCCGACGCCTATGAGTTTCTTTTTTTTTTCTTTGTCAATAATATTGTAAATGTTGCCAATATTGTAAGAATATGAACACCTAACGTGCGCTTAAAGACCCATGATTGCCATCATATACCCTATGACTACGAGTACGGGTTAAACCTAGCTAGATCCAGACCTGAACCTGAATAGTATTCGGGTCCAAAATTTGAACTCATACATGGACTCTAAGACGGGTCTACTCGTCGGATCCCAGATTTGGTCGGGTCTATTGGCACCCCTACTATCAAGTTACCTTTGGTACTCTCTCTCAGTATCTCTCTCATTACCTTTTCAAATATGGATGTTGACATTGGCTAGTTTCACCGTTTGGATTCCTTCTCTCTCTCAACATAACTTGTGGATGCTCTTTTGGCCCATACCCGATTGGACCTATTTGTCTATATATTTAAATGTTATATATAAAAGAATACACTACACAACGTTCACCTACTTCCATCACTGTCTAAAGTTCATCAGGCGGTCACCATTATCCGGTAGTGTTTCATTTTTTATTTTTTTTTAAAAATCGAAATGACTTAAAATTTGGAGTGTGTATTAATCAAAAATAGGGGAATATTTGAAAAATATAAAAAAAAATATTTTACATGAAAAATAATTGACCAAAATACCTTTCGGGGGTATTTTGGTCAATTATTTTACACGGATAATTTTTTTATATTTTAATTATATGGGCCTTAATAATATGTACATACCCTCCAAATTTCAGGTCATTTTGATTAATAAAAAAAATTGAAAAATAAAACACTACCGGACAATCGTGACGGCGTGATGAAACTTGGATAGTGATGAGGGTAGGCAAAATCACTATTCATTTTCGTTTATAGGCATTAGGAAGATTTTTTCATATATATATATATATATATATATTATTTAATTTAGAATGATCCTATAGAACCCTGCCCCATCTATGTGTGTAGGACCCCAAAGGATCACCATTAAATTTGACATGGATCTATAGAAAGGTCAAGTCCCACATCCATGTGATAACTTTTCTGGAGATCTGTACCAACTTTAATGGTGATCTTTGAGGTCCTACACATATGGGTAGGGGGAGGGTTTTTATAGAATCGTCACTCTACTCTATTTAATTATTATAATTAAAATATAATTACATTTATTTAAATATTATTAAAATATTATATATTAAATATTATTTAAATAATATTATTATTCAGGTCAGGTCTAGGACGGGTCCACATGGACCCAGACCCGAATAGAGTTCGGGTCTAATATTTGGACCCAAACCTAACCTGTCGGGTCCAATTTTTGGATTCATAATTGGGTCTCGGCTCGGGTCCATGTCGGGTCCGGGTCCATTGCCACCCCTATCTCTCAAGATACCTTCTGGATCTCTCTCTCTCTCTCTGTCGGCCATAACTGCAATTTTTTTTCCATTGACTGGATAAGATTGAAAATGAACCTTTGACACCAAGTCATTGCTCTATCGTCTTAACCAAGAACTAGCGGGCTACTTTTAGTGTCCATTAAAAGACCAAGAGTCAAAGAGAGGAGAGGGTCAATTGATCATTTGGTCTCACATACTATTAAATCTTTTCCTTCCATTTCTTTTGTTGGTTGGGTGGGTAGGTTGGAGGGGTCGGTGCCTCTCCCTTTCCTAATTCCCCTTGTTTTGAGTTGTTTGCCCTCATAAATAAGTCAAAATTTCGGAAAAGTTTGGTTTGACCTATAAATCGGTAGTTGTAAGACTAACAGGCTTAAAATACTTAATTTGAAAACCTAGGGTTTGGGCCACAAAATGTAGCAAGTCAGAGTCATGTAGAGCTAGTTTAACGGTCTAGCTTGATTTTGGTTTTTCCGTTTATTTTTTTGTTTTTTTATTTCATATATTTGAGTCTATTAGGTTTAACTTTGGCCCAAATTGGTCCAATGACTTGAGCCAAGCAGCCTGGCCCGTTGCTAATACTGCTCTACAACTTGACACGCATTTATTTTAGGGAAAAGTTTATATAAGGTTGTAAGCTTAAAATGTAGAATCGCATATGCACCTCAAAAATCTATTAGAAATGTTGTTTTAATGTTGAAAAAACCTTTTAATCGATCATCTCGACATTGAGATGTATGAATATGAAAAAAAAAAGTTATTGAGTCTCGAAAATAGTGCATCTTGCAACACATTATCTAGACCGTCCATTTTCAATATTTTCATATATTTATAGATATACTTGATTTTAACCAATTTTAAAATTTAAAATTTTCTAATTAGGTATGAAAATGGATTTTAAGATACTACTAAGAATTTTGTTATAAGGTGCGCCTTGATTGGATTGTTTAAGGTTGCATCTTTATAAAAACTGCACCTTTTATCACTTGGTTGTGTTTCAACATCTTGTTATGCCATGGTTAATGTGTAGTATCATACTCAAGTTTACTCTTGGGTTGCTGGATGTCTACCGGCTCAGGCTCAGGCTCAGGCTCAGGCTCAGGCTGGTGCATGTTGTCTCTGTTAATCCATAATTTTAGTATCAACCCACTTTAAATAGTCAATAACATTGATTAAAAATATTCGATCCAACCCAAATCAGCCCGGTAAGATCAAAACAAGATGTACTCGATCCAAAATAGAAAAATCCTAGAATCGCACGATTCTTCTCGTTTATTAATTTCTTTTCATCTTTGTAAATTGTAACTCTCTCCAACTCAGGACTCATCTTTCAATTACCAGACTCATCCGAGTTGGATTCGTGGCGAGTCAAACCGTTTATGAATTTTTAAACACTTTAATAAATGCTAAAGATTCGTACACATCATATACACGTGACAACAACAATGAAAATAAAAAGAAAATACTTAAATAAATAAAGAGATTGTATACAATGAAGTGATTTACCTTTGTATCAAAGGCCCCACATAATAGATTAATGTACGGGTATAGACAAGGACCAATCCTTCAACACACATGCATGTGAAAAATGAAAAAATTAAGAACAAAACGAATGGAAAGGACCAATATTTCAACTAGTGTAGACAAAAATATCAAAAATATGGTACAAATGGCTTAAAGGTCAAAAAGTTACTCCTAACCAAAGATGCCCATAATATTTGCAAGGATTTTGTACAATGAGAATGATTTAAATTTTGGATCGTTAAGATGGACTGGTCCTCCATTGTATTAATCCAGATCAGCAATCTAGATCAGTAAATCAACAAAAATTTGATAAAAAAAACAATAAAAAGAAAGTAACCCAATATAGGAGGGGAATGTGCTTTGTCTAACCTCTGAACCTGACTCCAAATCACTGATTGGGAACCAACATCATTCAGGCATTATTTGGTGCAATGTTTCAACCCAGGTCCGTGGGGCAATCATTCGCCCACGTATTTGTGTTAGATCATTGGATCGACAATTCAAATCGGGTTTGGAACAGTCAAATCAATGATCTACAAATATTTTAAAATAAATAAAATTAAAATAAAAGCTTATAGGAAGGGGAACCGAGTCTAGACCCATACCATCTCTGAACATGTCCCTATCAATTTCTATGTGGATCGAGGAAACAAATCATAAATCACTTGATATACATTGGTATGGTACACATCGGTAGGATGGACCACAAGCCTTATTGTGTAAATTTTAAATGGCTCATGTTTCATTTCGTTAGACACAGGGTAGCCAACACACCTTCAAGGAGTTTTCTTTGGGGTTGGGTTTAACCAGACCTAGACCCAAACCCAAACCCGACCAGACTCAATTAGACCCGACTCAAAAATAAAAAATAACTATTTAAATATATTTAAATGTTATTGTTAAATAAATAAATATATATATATATATAATTTAAATATTATAACTAAAAAACTATAGTTATATTTATTTAAATAATAATATTTTAGGGTCAGATCCACATTGGTCCAGACCTAAATCGGGTCCATTGCAACCCCTATGAGAAAGTGAGAAGTTTGTGTGGACATATCCATGTGCAAGTTGGTGTGCTCCATCAACATGAAAAAAGAAATGGAAATTTATGGGAGAGTTTGGGTTTTTTAAGGTGTCAATTTTATATTGTAAAAGTAAGGTTTATGTCAAAAATTTATCTAAAAAAGTTATTCTAATGCTTAAAACATTTATCATAGTTAAAAAAACTAATTCTATTCCAAATTATGAAATTTAAAGTTCCAAAAATTATACAAATCAAGTGTTTATAGTTGGAATATTTTTTAAAAAATAGATGATCTGGACAATATTTTTCAACTATACAATACTTTTACCCCTTTTCCATTGTTCAAAGCCAAATTTTTTAGATTAATTAAAAATTAAATTTCTAATATCTTAGACAAATTTGACAAATTTCCTAAATAAAAATTGAAACAAATGTGTTTTGGTGGTCCCACTGCTTAACTTTTACCTGCCTCTATCCAAACAAAACGGTTTGACAACGCATGTTAGGGATTGCCGGAATGTTCCCTACTTTGTATTCTTCGAAAGAGTCATCAAATATTATTGCCAAATTCATGGCTGCCCTCAAGTTTCAAACTCTAAAATTAAGGTACCTCCAAAATGTACTACTGAGTTTACATGGACAGGATGTCTCTCTAAAAAAAGTACTACAAGTTTAAATGGACTAGATCTCCCTCTCTTGCAAAAATGAAAGCTCGAGCTCTTTTTGTTTTCAAGCACGCAAGAGTCATATATCAAAACGATATTTGCCGCACTTCGATGTAGTACTTGATGTGTATAAGAAGGGCAACTCGTCCTCTAAATACAGAAAATCAAAAAAGTCTTTTATGACGTTCATAAGCTCTATGCACCCAAACTTGGAACCTACACAATAGCCAATCAATTTCTCTCTCCTTTATACTTAAAGTAAATTGCATGGAGATGTGTGCTCTTAAATACACCTTAATAAACTCTTTCCTTTTCAATGTGGGACTCAAACTCACATCTTCCTCTCTCTATAAAGGCATTTTAGAAAAGTACAATAAAACCAAAGTGGTTGTTTTGAAATACTCTTAAGCATTTTTCAACCCAAAAATACTAATACAAAACTTATGGAAATTTGAGGTTCTAGTGTTGGAAAACCTTCAAATTGATCATTTCAATATTTATCATTATGGTTGTAAGATAGAATTAAGAATTTAAGCCTTAAAAATAATGTATATATAAACTGGGCCATCCATTTTCAAGTTCTCATAGATCTACACGATCTAAACCCTTTTTTAAGCTACTAAATTCATAGTTGACGGCAGAAATTGATTTTAGAGCCATCATAAACCAAAGAGTTTTCGAGATGAGGTTTCTTAATAAGGTTTTGCTTTTTCTTATAAGGCCTAAGCCTAGAAAATGCATCCTCTTTTTTTTGTGGGATGAAAGAATACAATATGATTATTAGGTTTATTCAGCCTGTCCAAGCAGCACAAGCATAACACCTTTAAGGTTAAGAGTCTTCCACCATTTCGAAAAAATTTATATAATGGTGCAATCTTATACGTCAAAAATCCAATAGAAAAGAGTATTCCAAAGCCAGAAAAAATCAAATTGATCATCTCGATCTCAAGATGTATAAACATAAAGAAAAAAGAGAATTTCATATCCTAAAAATAATTCATCTTGTAACAAGTTATCTGGAACGTCTATTTTCAAACGCTTATAGATTGACTCGATATACACCATTTTGGTAATTTTAAATTTCACAATTAGGATTAAACATAAAATTTCAAAACCATCATAAGGTTTCGAAGACCAAAACTACATCTTCCGACAACATTTAGAAATACACCTTACTCGAATATAATAAAATGGGCACCTTATAAAAACCTCACCCTAAAAATTTTGCTCCTAAAAACGTAATAAATAAACCTCCAGCTTTACAAAATCTCGTAGGCTACATCTTAAAATCTTGTCAAAAAAATTTAGTGCAGTATTAAATAATTGAAAAATTTAAGCCCAATATCAAAAAAATTGCAAATGAATCATAAATCTATTTTATGCTTCTGGCAATTGAATTTGAAAATATAATGGTATCAAATTAGCAGATATGTGAACATTTTGAAATTGACGGCCTAAAAAAATTATTGCAAAATAGACGGGCTTAACATTTCAAGCAGGTGAATGATTTGCTAAGTTTTCTTGCCCTGGGAATGCATTTCTATCAAGATTCGAGGTGTTTACTAAGTTCATTTTTCTCATTTTTTTTAATTTTTAATTTTTGTTTTTCTCTTTGCCGACAACTTTGCTTTGGATTTTTATCTTTGTATGTAGACATGCAGGGGACTTTGGTTCCAAAAAAGCCAAGCTTTGTGACCCCTTAAAATAGCCAAAAAAAAAAAACATAAATATTTTAATAAAATAGCACCAAAAACTAATAAAAAAGGAATAAGAAATTCAGATTTATGAATTATTTAATAACTCATATGGAATCATCCATTTATAGACAAAGGAAATCTCAAGGCTCATTTAATGCAAAGGATGGGCCTTTCCATTCTTCCAATGGGCGGCCACCGACACTCACCAAGCCATTTCAAACTACAAAAATATTCCTTTTTTTAAAACTTAAACTGAGTATATTGGGTGACCCATATGACATTCATTTTATCACAATAATATCAGAGATATTATTGGCCCTTGATTTTTTTGAGAGAAAATCAAGATAAATAAGTGTGGGTAACTCCATGTACGGGTCGCAATGGACCCGAACCCGGACCCAGACCTCACTTGGGATCTGGGTCCAAATATAGGTTTAAAAATTGGACCACCGAATCAGATAGGTTTGATAGATCGATGGTCAAGTGTACATCATCAGATTTTCAAGTTTTCATAGATACGATCGTTCTACATTGTTTCGTAAGCTTTAAATTTTATAATTAAAAATAAAAATATATTTTAAAACTATCACAAATATTTTTGCAATTTTATAAATAAAAATAAAGATATATTTTAAAGCTATCACAAGTATTTTCGATATCAAAACCATATTTCTCCACACCATTTGAAAGAACGCTTTACTTTCATTGTTTAGAGCCTCAACTCTATACTTTACTTGATTGTTTAGAGCCTCAACTCTATTCAAACCGCACCCTTTATAAATTCCAATTTTCTTACTTTAAATTGGCATCAATTATTATTGAAAAGAATAGATATTTATGTGTTGAAGGAAAACTTTTTAAGGGTGGTTGGAAAATTCAATTATTTTATAACAGCATAAGTTAGTTAAAAGCAAATTATAATTAAATATATAAAAATAGGATTAACTGACAGTCAGATCTTCATGCAATGCACAAGACATGAGCTAATTTGATACAATTCCATAATAATTCTCAAAAAAGCTTTACACCAAAACATGTAACCACCACACCCATTGAATATTTAATCACATCGAATAATACATCAAAAATAAAAAAACATAACGGTAAAACAAGATTCATGTAGCCAACCCCAAGTATTCGAAACAAAAGTCGGAATGATCCAGAGTCGAATGATTAAGATGATGTCAAGCAACACGGTCAACTTGACCTGGATATGGGACCCTATTCTGAACACAAGGTCCAAAGGTATGTCAACCCTAACCCGTTTCAGATATATAATAACATCTATGTAAACAATATTATATTAAATATTGTAGCATTACATTATATTAATACATTTATTATACAACCACTGTATTATTTATTATTTGAAAATTGCCACCAATTTCCCTATTCACATTCATTTTCTTAAAATTTTATATTCCAAATCCAAGGAGTCCTTTTTTAAAACAAAGGAACCAACACTCGAATATTTTGACACCATATACCTTTGTTCAAAGTCTATTCAAAATAAACAATACAAAACACACCATCCCACCAAACCCACCCAAACAAAAAGAACTAGCATGGACTGTGATTACATCAACCAGCACAAATCCTTCCAATCACAACCGTCCATCCAAATCCAAAAATAGCAGGAAAAAAAAAAGTAACTCAAAAATGTGTGTGGGGAGGGGGGGAGAGGGATCCTATCTACTCTTTCCAGTTCCATATCACATGTTCAAGCTAAGCCTTGAAAGATAAAAAAAAAAAACAAAATTAAAAGACAAAAAGTGAAAACATAAAACTGAAAGCAATTTTGTTTTGGAAGATTGACCCAATAGATAACATAAATTACGGTCAGCCCCTGATCGGCATGCCCAACCGATTTAACCGACCGGACCCCGGATAAGCCTTTGATGTGAACCGAGCCTTACACCCATCCCCATGCTCCGACTTCTGCAATGAACCCACCTTCTCACACTCGGGCCTTTGTCTAGGCGCACTTTGAGACCTAGCCTTAGCCCTCGAGGACTCGGTGTTCGCCATATAATTTGGGAAATTCCAATAATACCCATCAAAATACCCTTGCCCCACTCCACTACCCTCACTTTTCGCAGGGGCAAATGGACCCCTCTTGAGGCCATGCATCGACGAGGAGGCGGAGTAAAGTTGAGGGCTATTCTCAGCTGTACCGTAAATGCAATCCTCCTCTTCATATCGAACTCGAAGAGGACTCAATGGAGAGTGAAGTGGCATGCGAACTGAGGGTGAAGCGCTGGAGATCGATAATTGAGCGGTTGTAGAGTCCTTAGAGGGGGAGAGGCCGGGTTTTCCAGGGTCAATTTCGAGAATTTTGTCAGAGTGGTCATCATCATGGGTGGTTTTGGCTGTTCGAGCTGAGCGTGCGGTTTCGGTGGATGGCGCATGGTCGATAGAGCGGCCACCATCCATCCAACGATCGAGCCACATCCATCCTGGGTGCATCCCATCTTGGCCTATGTCACCACTACTAGGCTTGGAGGCATTCCTCTACATGAATGTACAAATAATACCAATGTTAAGCACAACGATTTACGAAGAGCTCGATGTCTTGATATCCATGTTTTATCCATAGAGTTTTCGTCGATTTTTTGTTAAACATACACAAATCATACAGATGACTAATACCATTTTGTACCTGAAACCCTAAACCATAACCCCTTGGATGAATTGTAATTATGCTCCTATCAAATGATAAATAAATAAATAAAATGCACAAAAAAAATTGCCTGTCATTTGTCAACAAGGCCTTGAGGTTACTGGTGTGACATCAGGTTTATAGCAGAGAGGTCTCTAGTTCGAACCCCAATCTGTGCAAACTAAAAATCACTGGTCCCTCGCAAACTATAGAGGGTAAAATGATGCACTATCGAAGGGTACGATACCATATTCCTTATGACATTCACAAGAATTCGAAACTATGAAGAAAAAGCATTCTATAAAGATGTTATGAATCAGAAGAAAAGAATCACGTTCAAGTTGAGTACCTTGAGAGGCACCATTCTTTCACGCTTTGACAGGTTCCGTTGCATTCTCGACTCTTGTTTGTCAGGTGTTGCAGGCCCCTACAATCAAAAAGGAGGGTAGAGAAAAGCTTAAATGCATTGAAATTCAAACCAATTACAATTTCTTCAAGAGTTTTATTCACATCGGGTGTCCAAATTGGTTTAGGACTCTAGATCAATGTTTAAAAACCCAGGCTTGGGCAGCAGGCTCCCAAGCCCAATCCCAGAGGGCTACTTGGCCGAGTTAATTCGGCCGAGTCTCAATAAGAAAACACATAAAGAATTTTAGACTTGGGACTTGGGTCAGACGCACCAAAATTTCGGTTTAGTCATCCGAAGGGCAACTGGCCAGGTCTAAGTGGCACGGGTGACTCTGAGCCCGATTCAGCGATTATTTAAACATTGATCTAGACATAATTCAGAATACTTTCCAAATCAAAACTCTAAGAAGTTTTGTTATTGATGTAGAGATATTCAGAAGAGAGACATTGGCTGACAATGAGAGAGAACCTACCCATATCTATAAAAGAACCATGACGTCCATTTTTCAATGTATAGTTGAATTTTTTACATATTTTCATGTGTTTCTCTCCTAAATTTGAGGCTGTTCCATTATCACATTAAAAAGGGTTACTCTGCATACACTATGCACCAAAGATTGTAACATTTCAAAAATAAATTTCAACCAAATTTCAAGAATAGATGGTTGAGAATGGTGCTAAGATCCCCACTTTTGAGCCCTAACCAGGCCAAATTTTCTTTTGGAACAAAATAGACCATAAACTTTTTGAGTGATAGTAGGAAAAAGCAGCCAAAAATTGGGATGGTGCCATGGAATGAAAGACCCAAAGTTGGGACCACAAGAAATAAATGTTGGAGCTAAAAAATCTCATCAAACTTTCCTTGAGTTCAAATTCACATCATTCAAAGTCAGGAGAATTAGTCCCATGGCTTTAGGAAGAATGGTTTTTTACCTGTTTTACATGATCTCGAGAATCAAAACCCAACTTCAAATTTAACAAACTTACTTAACAACAAATATAGTACTTTGATTTTAACAATCTAAATTTAAAACCTTGATATCAGAGAAAAGAAGAAACAACATTGAAAAGAACTTTTAAAATTTGATAACATTGGGATTGGATATTTGAAGTTTGCCCACTTAAAGATGACAGAAATTTGAGAGAGAGAGAGAGAGAGAGAGAGAGAGAGATGACTTACAAAGGTGGGCTTGGATGGCTGGGAGGAATGAGGGGGGTGGGTTGCTTCAGAGGCGTGGAGGCGACCCGCGCGAGCGCGGGCCTGAACTCGAACCAAAGCCTGCATGCACCTCAGGGTCTCAAATGCTTGCTTGCGCACAATGTGGCCCCTGACTAGAGCCTGAAGCTTCACCAGGCCCTTCAATGCGCGAAGAGCCCGCCTTGCCTAACATTGAGTATACAGAAGCACGTGAGATCCACGGCAAGAAGGAAATAGAAGACTCGGTGATGGGATGAAATCCATATACAAACTAAGATACTTAACCACTCATACACAAAGGCCACAAACACCCAAAGCCATCTGGTGTAAAATCGGATGGCTGGGTTCCGATATTTTTACCGCACAAAGTACATGGAAATTTTTCTCAGACTTGAGCATGGTATATAGTACACCCTTAGCCTTCCAATTTCACAAAATAAGACATTTTTTTTTACCCAAAGCCATCATCATCGTCAAAGCTATTTTCCAACAAATTAAGATCGACTGCACGAATTCTAATCCACCAATATGCTCTATTAAGGGCCATATCCTCAGTGAGGTCATAAGTCCCCATACTTTTTTTACCCGTAACCAATCTTATTGTGTACTTTCCCTTTAATAATTTATCATTTTGAGCTACTTACCCCAGTTTTGGCTGCTATATATTTTAACATATTGAGAAAGCAATTCAGTATGCTTTTTTAAGCTACATTCTTCTTGTTATGGCCTATACAGCCAACTTAAGATTGTTTGTCATACACAATTGAGGCACGAATTCATGAAAATCAATCCAGAAGCCAGTTGAAACAGCAACAACAACTAAAATTAGTGTTTTAAAAACCGAACCGGTGGGCTGAATCAGACAAATAGAGGAACTGAAACAGTTCAGTAATTTCCAATCCGGTCGCCAATACGTGACATTCTTTGTATTTAAAAAAATTAAAAACAGTGGAAACATGGGGTGTTAGGTGCTGTTTAGAACCAAACCGCACACCCACCAATTCTGAGTGAACTCGCCATTTTTTAAGATAATAACTAACATTATAAGGTAGATAAAAATCAAAATCAAAATAAATCATCGTCATTGTCGTCAAAGCCCTTTCCCAATTTAATTCGGGACGGCTAAAAAACCCATAGAAATAAATTCAAGAAAAAGACAGTACAGTAAACCTCTCTCTCTCTAAAAAGGCAGTTATGTAAATGTCTCTCTCACTAAAAGACAGTACAGTAAATCTCTCTCTCCAACAAGACAATACAGTAAATATATATCTTTCTCTCTCTGTGGACCCTCGAGTAGAGCAGGGGTCAAGCTCGAATATTCAGAAAATTTATTTTGGGAGACTCCGAGTTTTAAAATCGAGTGGTAATGGCACTCTCCAAATAAAAACTAAAGACGGCAAAAATAAATAATAAACGAGATTTTTGTCCGCCATAATTTGTGAAGTTCTGGACCATATTGCCATTTTGAAAAAATGGGGGGCCATTTCAACCCATTTTATCCTACACTACACAAAGATAACAACCAGGGAAGCAGGCAGGTATCGCTTATATACACAGGACGTGTATGCAACAAAACCTTTCCCCACTCTACTCCCAAAAACCATCCCCACCATTCATTCCCAAAACAAACCGTGATTACTGACCTTTTTCATTTCACCAATTCAACGTCAAAAGATTAATCAACATTTTTATATCTAAAAAAAAAAGCTTCTTTGCAGTCTGAGTTTCACAACCATGACATTTTGAGCACCGGGCACGGGCAGAAATCAAATTTTTGATACATATTTTTGGCATTTGTTGCCGCTTTCCAGCTTGGATTCTGACTCACTCAAGAACAGTTACGCATTGTTATACATCCTAAAAGAATTACTTCGATTCATAATCGCAGGACAAGTATTTTCAATCGGCAGGCAGGCAACTTCATATTTCGATCAGAATCCAAGCTAGGAAGTGATATGATTTCTTGAAAAGCATTTCTTCCGAATCTGACTTAAAGGTTTTGAGACGCGGCAAGCCACTGGCACCATGTTTAAGTCAAAATCCAAGCTCGGAAGCGCAGTCCTTTGCAGTAGCCAGGTGAAAGCGACTTAATTTCTATCATTTAAGTCGGAATCCAAGCTAAGATGCGTTCGTTCCTTCCCAATAGTCACCACCACATGTAACTTCTCCCCAGTGCTCAAAAAATGTAAAAATGATGGAATTCAAGCAAGATTGATTTCTGCAAATAAGGGAGTGTTTGTTTGTTTGGTTAATGTAGGTAGGATTGCTAGTATTCTTCGAATTTTACTCACCAAGTAAGCCCTAAATGCAGATTGTATCTTCACCGCTGCCCAATCCTCCCTCTTTCCGCCGCCGCCACCATAAGCACCAGCTACAGCAACAGAGCATCCCGCTGCCCGGCCACTGCTCGTGAGCCGCACCACTGCTGCAGCCGCCTGCGCTGCAGCCACCGCCGCCTCGGCAACTGCAGCAGTGGCGGCAGCAACAGCTATGGCGTGCTTGTTGCTCTCATCGAAACGTGAAGCCCCTTCTCTGTATGAGCCGCGCTGTTCAGCCGCTGCCGGAGCCGAAAGGCGAGGGCCGGCTCCGCCTCGCTCTTTGTCTCGGAAGGATTTAACGAAGCCCCATTTCCGCCGCTCTTTCAGGGGCTCACCACCGGGTGGATCCTGAGAGGTGGCGGACTTTTTGCTGCCTAAGAGGCCGCGTAGCCAACGACTGGCCTTGCCCATTTCCTAATTTGAACAAATCGGCGCCGATTTTTTGGCATGGGGAGGAAGAAAGAGAGAGGGGGGGCTGAAGACCAAAGCACAAGAGAAGGACGACAGATAGAGAAAGAGAGTGGGAATAGGATGAAGAGAGGGAGATGATTAAAAAGAGTAGACGATAAAGGAGAGGTGGGGTGTTCAGATTCTTAAGAATTGAAGAGGGAGGTAGGAGAGAGATTGGGAGAACGAAGACACAGGAAAAGTAGAGAGAGAGGGTGTGGGAGAACGAAGACAGAGGAAAACTAGAGATAGAAGCAACACAGAGATTGATAGAAGGAAGACAGAGGAAAAGCAGACAGAGAAGGGTGACAGGATTAAGCCTCGAGGAATGGGATTAGAAAGACAGGAACAGTAGAAACAGAGGGAAGGTAGCAAGGACTAAAAGGGTAAGTACAGAGAGAAGGGAGAGAGAATTGGGGGGTTAAGGGGAGAGAGAGGAGGGGGGGGGGGTTAAGAAGACAGACAAAAGGGGGCGCTGAGGTTCTCAGGAACTGATGAAGGAATAAGAGAGAGCCCCAAAAGGAAGGATATTAAAAAGAAAAGTAGAGAGAGAAGAGGGAGTACAGAGCGGGGGGAACAGGTCAAATGAGTGAGAAGAGAAGAAGAAAAGATGAAGGGAACGAGGTAAGCAAGCAGTGACAGGTGTTAAGAAGAGGAAAGAGACAGGACAGTGGAGACGGAGAGACGAGTTAAACGAGTGAGAATTGAAGAAGAAAAGATGAAAAGGAGGAGGTAAGCAAGTAATGAGAAGAGGAGAGAGAGAGAGATAGAAGACAGAAGAGAGAGAATAAGACAGAAGAGAGAGAGAGAGAGAAGGGTTAACTGAGTGAGTAGTCGAGGTGAAGAGACGGATCAGAAGCTGAGGAAATAGAGAGAGAGGGACACGCGGAAAAATCGCCGATTTGTAGGTCCCGATGTAGGCGTGAGCGGACGGGAGATATATACGGTTTTATTTTCGGTATTTATTTCACAGAAAATTAAAAAACATTGTATGCTCCCAGGATCATAGTGTACTTTTATCCTCACACATAACTTATTGTTCAGTGGAAGCTGCAACCACCACAATTGTGTCACTTCTGAGTGTTTATTTGCAAAAATGCGATGCGCGGTTATGATATCAATTTCGGAGTTTTTTTCGATTTGGCGAGAAAAATGAAATAATTTGATATTTAGACTGATTAAGGAGAAAAATTTTGATTTTTTGTTTAGTTTAATATAAATAAATTAAATATATATATATATGATATATAAAAACAATGGAATGTTTTTAAAATAAAAAATTCAAAAAAATATATTTTATATAGATATTACATTGTTTACGCTGAATAGGCCGAACCGGCCCAAAGCATACTAGAACCTGACCGAAGCTACCCGAAATGGTAGCACCAGGCTTCGCTTTGCTTATGTCTAAGCGTAAAATCTGAAGGTCTCGACCAAATTTGACGACAATTCACGATGTGTTTTTTAGTGCCACTAATATTGAGCAGCTTCCAAAACGACGTCAAATTGAATGATGTTGTTTTGCGAAAGGGACTGCTGACCAATGGAAGTGGCAACTTCCAAATCGTGTAAACTAGGGGTTGTTGCCGCCCGAAATTCTACAAAACAGACAAGCCCCAAGCTGGGACTATGCTCTAACCTTATATTGTAAAAAGGTGCACCTTAAAATTTTGCTTCGATATATGATTTTGATTTCAATAATCTTATGATAGCTTGAAAATCTATTTTTATCCCTTGTAATAAAATTTTAAATTTTCAAGATAGTACAAAACCAATCTAATAAATATTTAAAAATATTATAAATAAAAAGTCAAGATAACTTGATACAAAATGCATTGTTCTTGAGGTTGAATTTTTTTTTTTTTACATCCACCAATCTCAAGGTGAAAGAGATCATTAGAGGATTCTCCAATGTCGGAACCCTCTCCTCTAAAGGATTTTTGAGATGCAACCTACTTCTTCTCTTAAGTGCATTATGCTAAATTTCTCTAGAATAAAACTAGTCTTTTTACAAGGAAAGTAAATATATAGTTTGATCCCGCCGGAGCACTATACATGTTTCAAAACACAGTGTGCGGTACTAGTACTTTGCGCTCTGACTCCGGGTCATTGCCGGCGTCCAGATAATATTAAATTATTTTTATGGGGAATGACGAAAATGCCCTCGGTATTTGGGGAAAATTTCAGAGCTGAAAATCTAGTCCGTACTTGATTCAGTTTGGCCTTGGACCCCAGGTTGACCGTTGGATTCCCAGGAAACAATAGTGGGTGAAAGAAAATGACGGAACTACCCTTGATTTTTCCTTTTCTTTTCTCCAAATCCAACAAAACTCATCCCAAAGATTGGGTGGCAATGGAACCGGACCCTATCCGGGACGAACGTCGGATCCCTATCAGGTCTGGGTAGGGGTTAAAAAATTGGACCCGGCCGGTTCGATCCGAGTCTAAATATTGGACTTGAACACTATTTTGGGTTCAGGCCGGAGTTTATGTGGGACCAACTTGAATAGTATTATTATTTAAATAATATTTAATATATATATTTTTAATAATATTTATATAATTATAACTATATCTTTTAGTTATAATCTTTAAATAATACATGTATATATTTAATTTTTTTTTTTTTTGGGTCAAGTCCAATCGGGTTTGGATTCGGGTTCATATTTAGGTCCAGGTCCGAGTCTAGGTCTAGCTGGATCCAAACCCGACCCAACCCATTTGCCACCCTAAGTGAGTGTGAGGGCTCATACATGGTGGTCCTGAAGGATCAAATTATGCATTTGGTTCTTGGTATAGTTATCAAGACCGAACCTGAATGCAACGGTCAGCTTGTGTCTTGATTGGTCTTGCACAAATAATAAATTGGGATTAGTTGAAAACTAGTCAAAAGTTGTGTTCGGCCAATTTTGACTATTGAAACTAGCTAGCTTTGACTAGTTGGATAGGGTCAATACAAGTTTTGTATATTTATATTTATAAAAATATGGTTTAATCAGTTTGGTTGGTAGCCGAACCGCGTGGCAATGGACCCGGACCTGACCTATGACCGGACGGGCATACCCAAATGGGTCCGACTATGGGTCAAACATTTAGACCTGGCAAGTCGGGTCTCGGTCCGGGTTCGGTTGGACTCCGACCCGTACCCATAAATTGTTGGAGATAAAATACTTCAAGGCCTATTCGTTTGGGTGTATTAAGGATTGTATATAATGAGAATTCATAATCATCTTTAGCTATTAAATGACAAATATTATGGGTTGCAGCCTAATGGTGGGTTGTGACCATGTTGCCAATAATTTCGGTATATAATGGTAAACAAAGGGCAAAAAAAAAAAAGCTCATAACGAAGGTGGCAATGGATTGGACCAGACCCAAGATCCGACAGGTATGGGTATGGATCCAACTTTTGGACCTGATGGGTCGGGTCTAGGTCCAGAACTTAGACCCGAATACATTTGGGTATGAGTTCGGGTCCGACTAGACCCGACCCATTGCCACCCCTAATTTTGACTAGACCAGACTCTTTATTAGTCCAACTACCGTTAGTTCCAAAGCAAAACACCTAATTTGATGGATTCTTTAGCAACATATTTGTTTTGATTCACCTTATGATCAATTTCAAACCAGGAAACACAAGTTATTTTGAGATTTTAAAAATTAATTTATAAATATCTAATTTTTGTCATATGCATGTCAATGGGGAATTGATGTGGAGCATTCTTTTAAGAAAAATTGTTTTATGCGGGCTAGATCGCTTTTCTACAATATGTGATCCCGAGGTATGCAAATAGGTGGTCCATCTAAAAAATCAGTGTACTTGACGGTCCAAATATTTTTATAATATAATTATTATTTCTAGTTTCAAATTGTTTTTTTTTGTTTTCTGTTTTTTTTTATCATATTCATGATCACTATGTTTAAGATTATATATTCTCTACAAAATAGGATCAAATTATGTTTAAAAATTATATGTAGTGCCAAGCCTGCATTTCTACAATGCAAGCTGCCCTATAGAAACCGTGTCCTTCTTTTAATCTCATATATTTGATTTTTTTCAGTTATTTGAATGTTTTCCGTTTCTTAATGTTGACGATAAAATATCGTTTGATCTTGGAAATAAGTATAAGAATGATTTCATATTCAGGTTAAACAAATCCCCTTACTATATATGTGGGTAAAGAGCCCATTATGTTCCCGCAGGACCAAATCTTTCTCCATTTAGCAACTAGACCAGTGAAATGATTCACCCCTTGTATATAGCTCCTTGATTTTCTAGTAGACATTCAAGATGAATCAACAAATGTTTGAACACTATAAAAAGAAAAATAATTAATTAATGTATAATAATTTCTAGCTGCTTTAGATCCTTAGATGTGTACTTATTATTAAAACTTTCATTTATTGATCATATCAATAAATGGGGGTTTTGTTTAAGCGGAAAGCTCAAAAAAAATAAGGGTAAGATCCAAAGATATGAATGGAAGCAGTTAAAAAAGACATGGTAATATATGGTCAGATATGAAAGTACGATCCTTAATAGAGAAAAATGATAGAACATGATTCATGTAACCAACATCAAATAGTTGGAATAAGACTCAAATGATGATGATAATAATCGACAAATGAGGTTATAATTATATGTTTGAGTGATGGTTTTTAGGAGATATGCCATGAAATTTTGGGGTTATTGTTGTGGACTAGAGGGTATAAAAATAAAAAAGACAATGTAGAAACAAAAGGGAAAAGTTTCTATACTTCCCCTACTTTATGGAAGATATATACTTCCACCTCCATCTAGCCGCTCAATTTTGATAAAGTGAGCCACTAATCATTTGATTTAGATATGATGCTTCATAGTATTTTATTTTTAAATTTTTCTACAAATTATATGAATACGAAATTTAGTTTGTGTCAACATCTCAATGGAGATCACCTAAAAATAATATTAAATTTTTTTCGGTAAAATAAAATAACTAAAATACTCCGATAAAATTTAAGGGTATTTTGATCATTTCATTTTATTGAAAATATTGTTAATATATATTTTACGATTTAATAGAAGAGTAGGTACCCAAAATTTGGAGTCAACATGTTATGTAGAAAAAATTTAAAATTGATTAATATAAAGGCCTAGCATTGTGATCGGACCATTTTAGTCATCCATTCCATTCCATTTTAGCCATCCATTGAGAATGGAATGGATTGTTGGAATGGAGAAAGTACACAAGTTTTATACATTAGAGAGAAAGTAAAGAAAGTTTGCCCAAAATAGAAAGGAATGATGAGCGCCTTTCAGGGGGCTTTTTAAGCTCTGCATGGGACTCGTGAAAGCTACGGCCTCATGTTGATAATGATGGTGCATGAAAGAGGACCATGCATTACTTTTTCTAAAACAAAGTCGGAAATGACTATCTCGTATTAGCACGTGACAACTTCTTTGAGACACATTACATAAATTGAAGGGCTGGTCGTGTGCCCGTTCCGCTCTCTTGCAAGAGTTAAAACCTCTTATCAAACATCCCTCTCTCTCTAAAAGATACATGTACCTTTGATGGATTTAATAATCAAAAGAGAATCTAAAAAATACTACTTATTTTTTTGTACATAAATATTACATTTACTATTGTCTTTTAAATTTCAAAATGGGTGGTTGTAAGAGTTTCATTGAACAAACACAAAGTTCCAAAAAAAAAAAATTTAGAACTTCATAACTCACCCCAAGCTATCTAATTTGATATCTAATGAGTGTGATCTCTATGTACAAAATATAAATAGTCTTTTTGTAGAGACAGTCCCTGATCAAAATCATAACTTAGTAATGTCCAACAGGAGCGCGCTATATATTTGCTTGTATTTTAAATATCAAGTATTGAGATCGGTGGCACTGATTGGAATATGTTGGGGACTGACCTTTTTTGGTATGATTTAGAAGGACTTGTCCGGGTTTTGTTAGAGAATCGAGCAACTCTAGGGATCCGAAAAACTTAAATCAAATGAATGGCTAGGCTCTTACCCATTTACATTTTTTAAATTATTTAATTATTTAAAAATAATAATATTTTAATATTCTCCAAACTTTGGGGGAAGATCAACTATACGGGTTGGAAATTTGTTTCCCTGAATGTTAACATCCCAAAATTATTCACACAAGGTTTTACCAAAAGAAATAAATGTATAATGTGCTCTCACAAGGGCACATTTATTACATCACTATTTTTTTCCGAACTTTATTCTAATTATTTGAGAGTGGACAACACGAATCTTGTTATGTCATTCATTCTGCTCTATCAAAGGCACAACTATTCGTTTACTTAACTCTATCCCAACACATTCATTTGCATGGAAAAATAATTGTCATGCCATTTACTTAACCCTAAAAAATTGTGTTCTTTTGGAAATCTATTACCTCAATACGACTGTTTAAAGATGAAAGAAAGTGAAGGGATGTGGATTTTGGTCACAGGTTCTCTTAAAAGCTCTAAGAATATATTCTTTCCTCTTAAAAAATATTTGATCGTGCAGTGGGACTAAATATGGCATTGCGGTGGACCACGCGGACTTATTTATGGCCTTTCACCATTATGTGCTTCTTGTTGTTCTACGGACTACACTATTTATTTCTTTTGAAACGTTGGAGTGTGCATTTTTTATCATTAGTCATTTTATTTGGTGTAACCGCGACAGGTACATTGAAGGCTCACGAACTTGTGACCTAGATCCATGCCAGTACATGGGTATTTGTCCTGCCGCCCTTCTCTCTCTAGCTTTGTTGGTACGTGCTCATCCTCCCACCAACCACGTTCTCTTTCTAGCTTTGTTGGGACTGGTGTGAAAAAGGACGTGTTAAAGAGAACATACTGTTGCGATGGATCGTCTGCCCACTATTCTTGTATCAGTTGTATGTTTTGACTGTCGGATTGGTGATCTGCATTGGTCTGGATCATCATCTGCCCGCTAATCCTATATGTTTGGTTGTCGGATTGGTGATTTGGATCATTGTTTGCCCACTAATCCTATATGTTTGGTTGTGGTTGTTGGATTGGTGATCTAGATTGGTCTGGATCACCATCTGCCCACTAATCATATATGTTTGGTTGTCGGATTGGTGATCTGGATTGGTCCGGATCTTTATATACACATAGTGTTTGAAAAACCGGCCATTTAGAATTTGAACCTGCCCATTAGATCGGAACCGCTAGAGTTCCGATTCTAGTTAAGGGTGGTTTTAGGGTTCTGATACATATACAAAACACCACACAAAAAAAAATCCGGACCTAAGCCGGCCAAAATATACCCAAACTGGTCGGTATTGTGGCTAACCAGCTCTGTTTTTGCTAACCGATCCGGTTTTTTTTTTTAAATAGTATTTAACATTATAAAGCCCGTTGTAATGTCCGTTATACGTTAAGACGCCATTGTTTTCATCAGGGCCGAAAGAACCCAAGACTTTGTTTTGTTGAAGATTTGATTCGGTTTTTTTTTTTTTTAATTTTTCAGTCAATTATTGACGTAAAATATTGTTTTAACAGTATAGAACGAAGGATTTGCAATAGAAACCCACCAAAATTTGAAGTTTTTTGCCATTTTTTTTCGTGTTCTTCGTATACTCAGAAAAATCCTCCAAAATTTGAAGTTTTTTGCCATTTTTTTCGTGTTCTTCGTATACTCAGAAAAATCCGCCAAAATTCATGTTTCAGCCTTGTTTTCGGATTGTTAACAATGAAAATCGAGGGATTTTGTAGATAATAAATATAGTAAGTATATTATACTCTATATTTTGTTTAAAACGCTAGATTTGGAGCTCGATTTTGAGCGATTAGGGAATCAGCTCGATTTTATAGTTTGGTTTTAAAAAAAAAATCCGCCATGCTTCCTATTCTTGGTTCGATTTTGTTTTTTTTTTCAATAAAAATATATGGATTTTGCAGATGATAGAGTTAGTCACATGATTCAATTCATAATTTCATTAAAATTTGGAGCTTGATTTTGCGCGACTAGGGCATCGACTCAGTTTGTTACAACTGAGTTGAAAAAATCCGCCATACTCAAGATTATTGATTTGATTTTGGTTTTTTTCAATAAAAATACAGGGCTTTTATAGATCATGGAGTTAATCACAAGTTTGAAGTCCTAATTTGATTGAAAATATGAGAGTAATTGATTTTGACGGATTAGAGCATATACTCAGTTTTTCTGAACTGAGCAGAAATCAATCGCAAATCGTTGGATTTTGTGCTCGATTTGGTGATCGATTTTTACAGTCGAGATCACGTGTATGAATTTCATGTGATTTTTTATTTAGTATTTTTTTAATATGATTTTTTAGTTGCTCTAAGTATTTTTTACCACTTTATTTTGCTAAAAAAATATTTATTTTGCTCAAGTATTGTTTAGTTACCATAATAGGAAAATCACTTAGTTAATTGAATTTGAAGCTGATGGCTTTTTATGGTACTTTGTATAATTTTTTAAATATTTAGCACCAGACATCAGTGGGAAGAATTAACACACTCAGTATTTAATATTTTACTCATAAAAGATGTTTTCTTTTTTGTTCTTTATTAATTTAGGGTTCTAAGCAGCGTTTAAAAAATCGCCGAGTCGAACCGGACTCGCCCGGTTTGACTCGGAATTCACGAAAAAGGTACCGGATCGGTTCAAAAACCGGGAATCGTCCGTTTCTAGAGAGAACCGGACGATTCCGCACATTGACTCGCCGATTCACTGTGCGGAATCGGCGAGTCCGTGAAGAACACGGGTTGCACAGTGTTCTTCACGGATTTTTTCAAATTTGTCATTTTTTGA
>NW_006500346.1:1131407-1199518 GCF_000471905.2 Amborella trichopoda | reverse complement strand
ACCCACACCCACACCCACACCCCACCCCACCCCACCCCCACCCCAAAAAAAAACTTTCCACTAGGCACATTGAGGGGTCAGGTATTTTTCCCCGTTGTCGGCTTAGCTTCTTTGTTCATATGTCAGTGGAATGGTCTGATTGTTCAGATTTATTAGCTTCAACATGATTCCTGGGATAGCATTTGTCTAAATGGTATCATAATTTTCAAAATAGCGAACTTTCTTTATTAGATTCTCAATCATTTGTTACTGTATGTCATAGAGAATCTCACACATACCATATATGATTGGCTTTGTACCCACAATTTCTTTATCTTTTCATGGTTATTTGATGACTTATTTGTTTGAATTGCGTTTTTTGCATCTCTTCCAAATGTGATGGATTTGTATTCTAGGAAGTTTCTTTAGATTGTACTGACTATATGGTCTCAAGATCCAACTAACTACGTTCTTTGGAGTTGTTTATTTACCCCTTATAGAAATGATTAAATTTTGGTGCCGCAAAATGTGATGTGTACATGATTAGTTTAACCTTGTACACTTAGATGATGTGTGCCCTTGGTGTATAGGTACACATAAAAGTTATTTATGCAAACTAGACCAATTCTTGTATGATTCGATCAGTAAAACACTGTAAAAGATTTGAAGGGTTTCCTATTCCTACTAATTATATTTTCTAACTAGGAGAGTTACTAGTATTATGATATTTAATTGAAATTGTTAGTACTATGATGTCATCATTTTTGAACATTCATGCGTCAAGAGAGAGTATTGACAGTACCCCCATTTGGACGTCTTCGTGGTTATATCCAATAATATCTTTAAGGCAATTGCAAAAAAATGCTAGTCTTAAGCGGTTTAAATCATTTGGAAAATGTTCTACTTTTTTGGGAAAAGAGAAAGAGTTTTTTTTCCTCGTGTAGTTGCAAGGGTTTTTCGGCGCATTTTGGAAATAACTGGAGTTTCAAATGTTAAGTTTCATGATGAATGGTTACTCTGCTCAATAGCAAGTGTATGGGAGAAATATTTCTGAGGCTGGAAACCATGCATTCACACAGAGGTTTAGTCTACTTTTTCCACTTTAGTAATACTATTTTCATATACTTTCTGAAACATTTTAAGGTAGTTTTCTTGTCATATTTGCCTTTTCCCCGGACAACTTGGTTATTTATACAGTACCTTAAATAAATATTGAATTCATATGATGAGCCCATTAATCTCAGTTGCTAAATGCTATTTCTCATCAGCGCATCCAGCAGCATACCACCACTATCTTAAAACTTGCACCCATGCTCTCTTTTTTTCTTCTTGTTCTTAACAAATGTAAACCTCTTTTTTAATGTTTTGACTTCAATTCTCTTTCATCATTTGTAAATCTTGCACAGAGGAATATGGTGTTTATGCCAATTGATATTTTGTCTTGTAATTTCCTTTGAATTAGGATTGGATCTGACATGTTCAATGTAATTTGAGTCTAAGAACATGCTAAACGGTTGAGACTCTTCAGCTTCCGATGAGGGGAACTATATTGCTAGGCTTTGCGACTCAAAGGATTGCTATGCTAAACTAGCAAATTTGGTGCTGTGCTTCCTCTTGTAACTCAGTTATTTGAGATTTAGATGATGACTTCTCCTAATTTATGAGAAGTTGTTATGCATGTTGTATGTATAATCTATTATACACAACTGTTTATTCATCATCTATCCTTAATGACCAATTGTAGAGTTGAGCTATTGTTCGGCTGATAACAAATGACAGACATCAAATGGAATGATGATTCCTCTCTCCCCTATCCATCACTAAGTATGGAAAGTGGATACCCCTTCATGTATACTATACGATATACAAATTGTGTATAATATACTTTTCCATTGGTTTTTTGGCAGTTTGAGGTTTCCTTTAAATTGCTTGTGGAATTACCATACAGCCTCAGTCTCTTCTGCCTATCCCATACTATTCCTCCAAAATTGATGACCATACACAGTTTTTCCTGGTGTAATTCATCTTTGTTTGCAGATATGGCATAGCAACATGCCCCATAACAAAATTGCAGAAAGGAAAGGCCATCAAGGGTGGATGAAGGAGGAAGGCCCATATTTCATTTTTCCTGGTGGTGGCACTATGTTCCCTGATGGAGCTGTTCAATACATTCAGAAACTCGGGCAGCACATACCCTTAGGTGGAGGTGTTTTGAGGACTGCTCTGGACATGGGTTGTGGAGTATGTATTGTATAACTTCAATAAAGCTTGAATTATTGTTGGTGGTATTCTTCAACTGCATTTTGATTGAGTAATGAAAAAGAACTAGAAAAGGCCATTAGTTTTTTTGTGAATTTGAAAGTTAAAACTTTTTTTTCTCTATGATAGGTTGCCAGCTTTGGTGGATACATGCTTAAAGAAGACATGTTGACCCTTTCATTTGCTCCTAGAGATTCACACAAAGCTCAGATACAGTTTGCACTGGAAAGGGGCATACCGGCATTTGTGGCTATGCTTGGCACTCGGCGGCTCCCATTTCCTGCATATGCATTTGACCTAGTCCACTGCTCTCGGTGTTTGATCCCATTTACTGCATATAGTAATCTCTCTCTCTCTCTCTCGCCCTCACTTTCTCTCTTTATCTTGCTATACAGGGTTATATTAGGAAATACTCATATGTATGAGTACCCTAATGTCACCCATATACATAGAATGGGTGGGCACTACTAACCAAGCCAAGCCTAGTTCTCGCTGATAGGCGCTGGGAGCCTTACGGCTTCCAAGCCTTGCCGTATAAAGATATAAGTTGTGGCCATATATATATATATATATATATATAGGTTATATTAGGAAATACTCATATGTATGAGTACCCTAACATAACCCATATATATATAATATTTCATACTCAAGAGTGGAGTTTTTGAATTGCAGATGCTACATATTTTGTTGAGGTGGATCGGTTACTTCGACCAGGAGGCTACCTTGTTATATCTGGCCCCCCTGTACAATGGGCCAAACAAGAAAAGGAATGGTCTGATCTGCAATCTGTGGCTCAGGTTTTGTGCTACGAGCTGATTGTTGTGGACGGGAATACTGTAATTTGGAAGAAGCCTTCGACTGATTTGTGCGTGCCTAACCAAAATGAATTTGGGCTTGATCTCTGTAGTGAATCTGATGACCCAAGTTATGCATGGTATGTGCTCTGATTTGTATCAGCATCAAGTGTTTTGTTTTGATTTGTCATTCTTACTGATCCAGGCTGCCTTGGGCCAATAAACTTAACAATATGAGAATGTCCCAAATAAAAATTGGGGTTGTTTAATTTTTTTTATTTTATGTTTCTTTTAATTTTAGAAATAGGAATATCGCTAAGATAAGTTAGAAGGGATGATTTTGGTGCGTGAGTTGTTAGGTGGGAGGATTGGTGTGTGATTGTCAAGTGCGAGGATTTTGGGGAATAGATTAGGAACTAATCTTTAGGGACGGATATGGGAGGGGATAGAGATTCCCGTGAGAGGAAATAGGGAGATAGACATGAGAGAGAAAATAGGGAGATAAGCTTGAGAAGATAGATTGGAATTGAGTAAAGGGTTGATGAAAAGGTCATTTTTGGGTGGACTCCCAGAGAAGGTATATTCTTTCAAACTTTTATTTTATGTTTCTTTTTTGATTTGTTATTATTTCTCCCTACATCAGTTGGCATTAGAGCCTTGAGATCAAAGATCCATTCACTATATGGAGCGTTTGGATCAATTTGAGCAATTGGATCAACAATTCGCTAGACACACGGAAGACCTTCGCACATCAATACAATAATATCTACAAGATTGACTCAGTATATTGCAACAAGAGGAAGAAGAATATGAAGAGGTAGATCTCGATGCAAAAGACAATGTTGATAGCCCACCCGTGCACGAAATTTAAAAAAGCAATTGTGAAGAAAATGATATGTATATTACGACTTATGAAATACCACCTTGTGAGCCTGAAGGGGAAATCAATATTCAGTTTGATATTCCGGAGTTCGGTGTCTCAAACTTCCACTACAAATCATGTTGGATAGATTGTTTATTTATTGAAGAAAAAGTACTAAAGTGCACGGGGGGACTGCATTGCCAACTTTTGAGAAGGCCTCTAAAATGTATAAGTTCTATAAGATCGAGGTCGAGCATCTCCCAACCAGGTGAGAATGATGGAAATAAAAATTGGAGTTGTTTAGTTTTTTATTTTGTATTTCTTTTACTTTCAGGAATAGAAAGAGCACTGGGATAAGTTAGGAGGGAGGATTTTAGTGCGTAAGTTGTTAAGTGGGAGGATTTTGGATAATAGATTAGGAACTAATATTTAGGGAAGGATTTCGGAGGGGATAGAGATTCCCGTGAGAGGAAATAGGGAGATGGATGTGAGAGAGGAAATAGAGAGGTAGGCGTAAGAAGAGATATTGAAATTGAGTAAAGACTAAAGAGTTGATCTTGTGAAAAGATCTTTTTGAGATGGACTCCCTTGTAGACCTAGAGAGGGTATATTCTATCAAACTTCTATTTTTATTTTTATTTTTTAGTTTGTTATTATTTCTCCCTATATCAGAGAAGAAAAGGGCCAATATATCCATGATTATTCATAAAAATATCTCATTTGGAATTCTCCAATATTTTTTGCCTGATATTCGAGACCCACAAAGAAATTCCATTAACTTCTTTGTACGATGGCGGCTGATGGCCAAATTCAGAGGTGCTCTTGACTTATGATTGCTAGTGTGGTAGTATCATTGATATATTTAATAATATAGCTAATGTGGTAGTATCATTGATATATTTAATAATATAACATTATTTTCCCCAAAAATAGTTATCAAAATGTATCATAATTGTCTAACTACTAATTCTTGATTTCAGAATTACCCCTCCCTCCTCTATGAGTGCATTTAGTGTGTGCACATGCACCACTCAAGTGCAGTTCTTTCTGTGGAACCCATTCAAAAGTCCAGATCTACCACAAATAAGTCAACCATTAGTCTAATGTCCAGATAAAGTCCTTTGTCCAGATGTCATAGTTACAGTTAACAATAGGAAAAAAGAAACTGAAAAAAGGATTCTGTAGTGGATATTGTGATTGTTATGAACCAATATTTGGGTCCTTGATTGTTTGTTTGGCCTATATCCTGTAGAAATGGTTGCATAAACTGGAGTTCTGAAATGTAGTATTTGGAAAATTGCAAGGCATTACCATATGATTTTGTAATGATGGTTTAATTCAACATTTTTCACTTTGATGACAGTTATACGAGGAATTGATATACTATTTTCAATATTAAAGTTAATTTTTATTCCTAGGATTAATTTTCTACAGCAATAGGTTGTTTTTTGGTGTTCGGCCATGAATGATTACGTTGTATTACTATCTACCTCCCATGGGAAGATAGGAGGACCCTCCTAGTTCAATTGGTTATAAAAAAATAAGTGTGATGTACTTTTTTATTGGAGTTATCCTTGGGAGTTGAGATGGTAGTTGTGTGAAGCTGGCATTTGTGCTATCAGTTTGTGTTTTATTCTTTTTATTTTAACTTTTGGGTATGTATAATGTGCTCCAGCCAGTATATAATGAACACTAAATACCTTTGGTAAGAGACCTACTTAAGAGTACTTTCTTGATCTAAAATTTTGGTCGCCATTATGAGTATTTGTTTTTTTTTTTAAAAAATGGATTTAGAGTTTCTAAACTCTTAGATTTGACAATCCAAAAATTAGATGGTCTTGAGTTGATCTTAAGACATTATTTCTTTTACACTTACAAAATGCTTGTGATTTTTTTCTTCTTTTGGAATTTTTTGAGGTTCTTCATGAGGTTGAGGAGCTCCATCATTGAAATTTGGGGTTAAAGTATTCCTCGATAGGTTTTACCTGAGTGAGCACATACCCCAGGAACGTATAAATCTTTCCGCTTTTCTTCCTTTAAGGATAATAATAGTTTCAAATTTGATTTCCATTCTTGTGGTTCTCTAACATGTTTTAAAATTTAGTAGTTTAGTGTAGGGTTTTCATTGTAAACCCATATTTGTGCTAATTTTAATAAGTAATATTTTTTCCATATCTTACAGGTACACAGAGTTAAAGACTTGTATCAGCAGGATATCATCTTTAAAAGGAGAAAACTCAGTGGGGTCCCTCCCAAACTGGCCAGAGAGGCTAAGCAAGGCCACTCCAAGAGTTTCTTTTATGAAGAATGGTGCAGATATATATGATGCTGACACAAGGCGTTGGGTTAGGAGAGTCGCATACTATAAGACTAATTTGAACATTAAGCTTGGGACCCCATCAATTCGAAATGTCATGGATATGAATGCATTCTTTGGAGGCTTTGCAGGAGCCATTGTCTCGGATCCTGTTTGGGTTATGAATGTTGTTCCTGCTCGGATGCCTTCCACTCTGGGTGTGATCTATGATAGGGGCCTCATTGGACTCTACCATGACTGGTATGTGTGCTCTAATCCCATATATTTTCTTGAAGGTATTGAGTCTTTGAGTGTAAATAATTCTAAGTGACATCTGTCTCTCTTTTTTCTTTATAGAAAAAATCTTGCAAAAATATTACAACAATCTTAATGTAGTACCGTCCTTTCCCCAGTATCACATGAACTTTTCCCTTATCTTTTTTTTTGAAGCTAAAAAAAGGAAAAAGAAAAAAAACCATGTGTAAAAAGAATATATATGTTATTAACTCAAACAGTAAGTTTTCAAAATATAAGTTCGAAGAAACAAAAATAAATACACATACATACACATGCAGTAGTTAATTTTCCCCAAGGAATTCTGAAGAATGAATTTGCCGCTTTGGTCTGAAGGATTATTGTTTTTGTGATGAAATATTTGTTTATTTTTTTGTTGCTTATTGAGTTATTGACTGTATGGGTGTTACAGGTGTGAACCTTTCTCGACCTATCCTCGAACTTACGATCTTCTTCATGTGGTGGCCATTGATTCTTTGATAAGAGATCAGAATTCAGGAAACAGCAGGTATGGGTTATTTGGATATCTTTTCTTGTCCTGACTGATTTGTGAACCAGGGTTTTTCCATTTTTAATTCATGGATTGCTTCGATTTCCAGAATTTCTTTTTTGAAAGTAATTTCCTTGTGTATGCCATTCTATGAAAATTGTTGTAATAATGACTCATAAATTGGGCATGAAATGCACTGGTGTCTTCATCATATTAGTCAAAATGTAAAGGATGCAATACCCTTCTCCAAAAAATCATGTAGCTGTTATCGTGGATTTCTGACTCTTTCCATGTAATGGATTTACATGCCCACGTATCCATGGATTCTCTCTCTCTCTAAATATTAGTATAGTTTCTCCCCTTCCTCTTCTTAGTGGTATATCAAGAATGAATCCACCTTTGGCTCTTCTATCACTTATGGCGTCATACTAATTTTGTGCTGGCATTATCAATATTTATACTGCAGGGTTTAAGTTTGTCTTGGACATACCTATTGTAGTAAAGTCCACACTAAGATTTTGGATCCAAAATTCTACCGATCTATTGCACAGACCATCGTGATCACGAGTCTTAGTAAGATGAAATTTTGAGCTTTAAAAATGTCCCATCTTGTACTTGTTTTTTTCGTGGATTTAGTTCAATTCTTCAATGATTATCTGATCTGCACTGTTTTTGAAGATCCATATTCATGGATCTGAAGCAGAAATGGAATTTTTTTTGGGTTGTGTTTTGAGTACTAATACCCTAAAAATCAGGGCTGATGCGTCTGTGTCCCAGTCATCTTTTCTTCCTATGGTTGTCTTTAAATTTCTTTAGTGAAATCATGAATCAGCTGTTCTACAGAGTGGGTATTATAATATAAGATCTCTGACATCTCTCTCTCTCTCTCTCTCTCATTACAGGTGTAACCTTGTTGATCTCATGGTAGAAATGGATCGGATACTGCGGCCGGAAGGTACGGTTATTGTTCGAGACTCTCCCGAGGTCATAGAAAGGGTTGCACGTGTAGCACGTGCTGTGCGATGGAGTGCGACCATTCACAAGACTGAGCAAGAATCGAGTGGGAAAGAGAAGCTTCTCGTTGCAACAAAGAAGCTTTTGAAGTTGCCTTTGGCCTCCCATTGATTCTTCTCCTTTTTGACTCCTGACTCGTGTATTTGGTTTTTTCTTTCCTTTTTTTTTTTCTTCCTTTTCTTTTCTTTTTTTGAGCTTATTGTAATGGATGGAATTTGAAGCTTTTTATTCATGTATTTTGTGTAAGAAAAACGGTTTCCAAAGGATGCCACAAGTGTCATATATTGCAGAGTTGAAATTATCTACATTCTGTTTGCTGTCTAATTGTTGCTGTAGAGAGAGAGAGAGAGAAAGAGAGAGAGAGAGAGGATCCCAACCACAATTACCAGTAGAGAGAGCGAGATGGTTTAATAACAAGCATCAGTTGATTGAAATTTCTTATTGTACTTTTGTCCTTATGGCTATTTCATCATCAAAAGCTCAAACCAGAGCTTTAATGGCAGATGCTAAGAAGAAGCAAAGGAGAGATCTAAGCTTCTAATTAATTCCTCTATCGACCTGGTTATCGTTCCCAATTCCATAGAAACTCAAGCCATGGCCGATCATTTTAAGAATCTCAAGCCATGGCCGCCCCATGCTGCGATGCTCACTGATCTCAAACTCCGAAGCTGCCGTGTTTATGAAGCTGGAAATATACAAGTAGAACCTAGTCTTTCTGCTAAGGATTTCAAGCCCTAGAAAGGTGAACTCTACGTTCTATTAGAGCTCATTTATGAAAGACCTGTATTTGGGCTCCAATTTTTCTATATCCGTAATCCTGTTATTACTCCCATTTTGTGTCCCTAAGATAGAGAGATCCACTTGCAACTGTACTACAATCATAAGGGTTATAGTCTGGTTCTTAGTCAATCAAAATTTTAATAAGCAAAGAAAAGAAAATGAGAGTAATAATTTTATTATCGTTAAAGTTTTTTTTCAATTAATTGGGCTCGGTTATACGAATATTAGTCTGTCATTCTGTTTTATTAAGGGTCATACTTTCAGTGAGGGTATATGTTCATATATATACTTTCTAACTAGTTCCAACCATCATCTTTTGGGCCAACCTTTCGTTCTTTTTTAGCCTTCTACTTGAACTAACTCATACCTCTTAACAGGTGTCATACTGGGCCTGCACCATACATGGCCAGCCCACCTGAGGTTGCTGTCTATTTTCTCTCATCTTATCTCCAATTGGTGACACACTTAAATTTTTTGAAATATATTCATTTCAAATTCTATACTCTTTAGAATCTAAAGGTTTTAAAATTAGTCGGACTAAGACATAGCTTATGGAATGTAAGTTTAGTGATAATAGGAGTAGAGATGATGAAGTAGTTAGGATTGACAATAAAGAAATACTAAAAAGAATACACTTTCGACAAGGCAAAATTAAGCGAAAATTGGTTTAGACTAAGTTTTGACTGAACTTGGTTTTTGTATTAAGCTAAAGTAGCCAAGGTGCCAGTTTGTAGTCAGGCCAATCCAGTCAGGCTTCAACAATTACAACCTTTATTACAAAATAATCATAAAATCTCAACTATGCATTATTGATATTATGCAGTGATTTAAAAAACGTCGAGTCGAATTGAATTCGCCCGGTTCAACTCGGGAATCGGCACTGGATGTGCCGATTCGGGCAAATTATACGAATCGCCTAGTTCTAGTGAGAACCGGGCGATTCTGTACAGTGACTCGCCGATTCACTGTACGGAATCGGCGAGTCCCGTGAAGAACACGGGCTGCACAGTGTTCTTCATGGGATTCTTCAAAATTTTTCATTTTTTGATCATTTTTCATGTTTTTTTTTGCCATGTGATCTAATATGCAGGCTTTATACAGCTTTTTTCAGCCTTTTCATGGATTAAATGGTGGAGAAATTTCGTATTTTTGGATCATGAAAGTTGCGTTTTTTGGGTTTCCGCCTTTCCTTGTGTTTCATGCCAAATATGGCATGAATATGTGAAAATTTGTAAGCATTTTGATCGTAAAGTTGTTCATCAAAAAATTCTGTTACGAATTTGTAATAATCGTTGAGAAAAACAGAGTAATTTGGAGGTTGAAGACTCGGGTTCACGAAACCAGGTTAGAACTTTGGGTTTTTTTTTTTTTCCGCCATATGATCAATTTCACAGCATATTTTGAAAATAATGAGTTACATTTGTAGGGTTTTTAATCTTTATTGTGTCTTTTATCATTTAACATATTCAATTTTATTTAATTTGCTCAATTACAGCCTGATTTTTTAGATGAACACAGTGATGTCTGTAAAACAAAAATTCTGCTGTTTTTTTTTTTTCCATCTTTTGATTTTTTGTTCACGATATATTTACAAATAATGTGTTAGATTTCTAGGGTTTTTAATCGTTATAGTCTTGTTTATAATCAGATGTATTTAATTTGATCTGATTTATTCAATTTGAGCTTCATTTTTTAGATTCAATGACTGTTCTCTGTGAAGAACTGCGTTTTTTTTTTTTTGCTCAATTTAATCGATTTGATTTGATTTATTGATGATAATGTGTTCATAATTTAGGGTTTTGATTCCTTATATTGTTGTTTATCAAATTTGTAATCCATGATCGAATTTTTTGTAATCCATGATCAAATCCATGATCGAATTTTTTGTAATCCATGATCGAATTTTTTGTAATCCATGATCGAATTTTTGTAATCCATGATTGAAATTTTTGCAATCCATGATCGAATTTTTTGTAATCCATGATCGAATTTTTTGTAATCCATGATCGAATTTTTCGTAATCCATAATCGAATTTTTTGTAATCCATAATCCATGATCGAATTTTTTGTAATCCATATTCGAATTTTTTGTAATCCATAATCGAATTTTACGTTCCAATGGTTGCACACTACTAGGAGAAATTGACTTGCTTCGGAAAAACTTCATAAACTAGTCTACGTTCATTACAACTTAAATCTCTAAGAGCGACAAATAAGAAGGAAGCTTGAAGACTATGGGCCGATAGACTTAGACACAATATTTGTCACAGACACAGTAGAGTAATGGGCAGTAGAAGAGGAGGAGCCAGTGGTGCTTAAAAGAGCGTTCTTTGAGGCTATCGGTGAGGAAGATCTTAAAGAAGGTGATGCGCAGCATGAAAGAGGAAGCAGTCAGCCAACGTATCCACAAATCGTAGGAGATGTCGGTGATATTGCACCTAATGATGGAGAGTAGGAAGCGGGTCTAAGGGAAAATGAGAGAGATGATGATTTCGAGGCCACCCTATCCCAGCCATATTATTCACATATCGAGTCCCAATAGCAATAGGGTACGGATGAGTAGGATAGTGTAGGCGAGCATGAAGGATGGACAAGCTTCGGGGATTTTAGATTGGGCACACAACAGAACAATAACACTCAGGGATTTGGATATAGTCAGATGCCTGCTAATATCGATGATTCGTTTTTAGATCGAATCAATGAATTGTCAAACGAATTCAATCAATGGCACCAGCGTGATCAAGAAGAAGAACATCGTCGTCTGTTATTTTATTTTTAAATCATATGTTACTAATTGTACGCTTTATTGTCGTCTATGTATGTTGATATACTTATTCCATGATAATTCTATGTTTATCCTTTTGTGTGACGTAAATTAAATGGTAAATAATAGTTCTTGCAGGGAAATAACATATAAATATTCGCATATTTGTGCAAAGAAATGAAAATTCTTAATGGAGTACCCTCATTTTTTATTGAATTCCTAAAAAAAATATTTATAATGGATTTTAATAATTTTTTCAGATTTTTTTGAAGCGTTAATCTGACCGATTCACCTGATTCCAGATTCGGATCATAGATTCGCCGATCCAAATCGATTTTTGAGGTACCCGATCCGGGTCACCAATCTGCTTTTTTAACCATTGGTACTATGCATGGGTGATTATACAATGTTGAATTTATTTATGGGAAAGGTTTCTATACTTCTCATACAGTATAGAAGATATATACTTTGCCTGAATCCAACCGTCCAATTTAGATCAAGTGAGCCACTGACTATTTAATCTAGATCCGAGGCCTCTGAGTATTTTATTTTTAGTTTTTCCTATAAATTGTATGAAAATTAAATTTGATACGTGTCATATTCTCAATGGGTTGCACATAAAAAAAAAAGATAAAAATAATTTTTCAATAAAATATAATGACCAAAATACCCCTTGAAAATTTTAGGGGTAATTTGGTTATTTTATTTTATTGGAAATATTTTTTATATAATTTTTACAAATGCGAGTTTAAAAGAGGAGACGGTCAAAATAATTTATAAAAAAAAAATTAAAATAAAATAGTGTAAAGATGTGGTATTGTGGGGGCATGGAAGCCGCTATAGGGGAAGCAAAACAAGGTTAAAATGTATTAGCATGGCATATAACATGAGAGCAGTACCCGTGGCCTAATGGATAAGGCGTCTGACTTCTAATCAGGCGATTGTGGGTTCGAGTCCCACCGGGTATGATTCTTTGATTTTCAGGTTTTCTAACGCTTTTTCTAAATAATACTTATTTTTATTGGTTTTGCACCTCCTTTTCTCAATAATACTTTTTATATTCGTTTTTCTCTAATCAGGCGATTGTGGGTTCGAATCCCACCGGGTATGATTCTTTTTTGAGGTTTTTTAGGTTTTGTAACTCTTTTTCTCAATAATACTTTTTTTTAATGGTTTTGCACCTCTTTTTCTCAATAATACTTTTTATATTCGTTTTGCACTTCTTTTTCTAAATAAATATTGTAATACTTTTTCTATACTTTTTGTACCTCTTTTTCACAAGGGAGAGGTAAGTTTGCCTCCTTATACTAGAATCTCAATAATATTTTTTTTAATTTGTTTTGTACCTTTTTTTCTCAAGGGAGAGGTAAGTTTGTCTCCTTATACTATAGAAATAAGGGCACCTATAAAATTTACTTAGCTATGTCATTTCCATGCCTCCAAAATCTTTTTTATCTTTCTTTTTCTCAATAATACTTTTTTTTTATTGGTTTTGCACCTCTTTTTCTCAATAATATTTTTTCTATTCGTTTTGCACTTCTTTTTCTCAATAAATATGGTAATACTTTTTCTGTACGTTTTGAACCTCTTTTTCTCAAGGGAGAGGTAAGTTTGCCTCCTTGTAATATCAAATTTACTTAACTATGTCATTTCCATGTCTCCAAAATCTTTTTTATCTTCAATTATTAAATTTTAAATTTTTGAAATTGAAAAGATCGAGCAAATCAAGAGACACTTAAAAAATGTTGTTATATCTCTTTTTCTCGAGGGTGAGGTTTGTGTAAGTTTGCCACCTTAAACTGTAGAAATAAGGCGCGCTTATAAAATTTACTTAGTGATGTCATTTCCATGTCGAAAACCTTATGATGGTTCGAAAATCTCTTTTCATCTTCAATTATAAAATTTAAATTTAAAAATTATCCAGATCAAAAAAATCAAGAAACACTTGAAAATGGACACTCCAGATAACTTGTTACAAGTTGCACTATTTTTTGAACTTGAAATTCCGGTTTTTTTCCTGTCCACTCATCTCGATATTGAGATGATCACTTGGAGGGTTCTCCAAAACTCTCCTTTGTAGGATTTTTAGGTGCACCTTACTTTAGCAATACAAGGTTGCGACCTTATATAAACCTTTTCCTTTTTTCAATTGTACTTTGTATTAATGTTGCACCTCTTTTTCTCAATAAATATTATAATAAAATAACTTTTTTATTCTTGCACCTTTTTGCTTTTCTTAATAAATATTGTAATAAAATAACTTGCCAAAATATATTCTATTCTAGTGGTAGTAGAATCTCTATTTACTCCCTAGTGTAAAACACGATTTAAAATTAATTTTAGGATCCCAAATTTTTGAGGATGAACCTCTTTAACCTTTAGATTAATTTAATTAATAAAAAATTATTTATTGAAACCTTTATACACCGGAAAAAAAAAATTGTTTGAAGACTGATCAAAGACCATCCAATTTTTTAGACAGTGAGATCTTAGTGATAGAAAACTCAAATATAATATATTTTTTAGAATAATCATCTAACAATTCTTAAAGGGAGCGGTTTCTATAAGGTTGCAACCCTCAACAATCCAATTAAGGCGCACCTTAAAATTTTATCATAACATGTAATTTTGTTGTAAATTTTTTTTAGTATTATCTTAAAATCTATTTTCATACCCAAATAGAAAATTTTAAATTCCAAAAATGGTTAAAATCAAGTAGATCTATAAATATATGAAAATCTTGAAAATAGACGGTCTAGATAATGTGTTGCAAGATGTACTTCAAAAACCTTTTTTTTTTTTTATCTCAATGTCGAGATGATTGATTAGAGGGCTTTTCCAATATTAAAATAACACTTCAGAGAGATTTTTGAGGTGCATCCGTGATTCTACATTTTTAGGTTGCAACCGTATATAAACTTTTCCCATTCTTAAATGGTTCCTAATAAAATTGCACATTGAAAACATCCTCCCCAGTGGGTCTTCTAATTGAGGGAGTGGAAGTAAACTCCACTCCCAAAGGACCGTATTAAAGAAGCTTTTTCTATTCATTTTGTTTTTTTATCTTAATAAATATTATAATAAAATAATTTTATAGGGGAAAATTATTGAAACATCCCACGACTCTACTTTCTAAACACCTTCCCCCTCCCTCCCCTCCCCAAAACAAACTTTTTAAAATACTAAAAAAACCTTAATACTATTTTTGTGACCAAAATAGCCCTCTCGGCTTTTTACCCATGTTTTTATAGTGCCGGTCAGGCACATATTTTGTGTCGGTTGCACATAAATTTCGTGTTGTATCGGGCTCATTTTTCAGTCTGGCACCAAATTTTTTGTAATCCATGATCAAATCCATTATCGAATTTTTTGTAATCCATGATCGAATTTTTTGTAATCCATGATCAAATTTTTTGTAATCCATGATCAAATTTTTTGTAATCCACGTTCGAATTTTTTGTAATCCATAATCGAATTTTTTGTAATCCATAATCCATGATCAAATTTTTTGTAATCCATGATCGAATTTTTTGTAATCTAAAATCGAATTTTACGTTCCAATGGTTGCACACTACTAGGAGAAATCGACTCGCTTCGGAGAAACTTCATAAACTAGTTTACGTTCATTACAACTTAAACGTCCAAGGGCGACAAATAAGAAGGAAGCTTGAAGACTATGGGCCGATAGACTTAGACACAATATTTGTCACAGACACAACAGAGTAATGGGTAGTAGAAGAGGAGGAGCCAGTGTTGCACAAAAGAGCGTTCTTTGAGGCTATCGGTGAGGAAGATCTTACAAAAGGTGATGAGCAGCATGAAAGAGGAAGCAGTCAGCCAACGTATCCACAAATCGTAGGAGATGTCGGTGATATTGCACCTAATGATGGAGAGTAGGAAGGGGGTCTAAGGGAAAATGAGAGAGATGATGATTTCGAGGCCACCCTATCCCAGCCATATTATTCACATATCGAGTCCCAACAGCAACAGGGTACGGATGAGGAGGACAGTGTAGGCGAGCATGAAGGATGGACAAGCTTCGGGGATTTTAGATTGGGCACACAACAGAACACTAAAACTCAGGGATTTGGATATAGTCAGATGCCTGCTAATATCGATGATTCGTTTTTCGATTGAATCAATAAATTGTCAAACGAATTCAATCAATGGCACCAGCGTGACCAAGAAGAAGAACATCGTCGTCTGTCATTTTATTTTTAGATCATATGTTACTAATTGTATGCTTTATTGTCGTCTATGTATGTTGATATACTTATTCCATGATAATTCTATGTTTATCCTTTTGTGTGACGTAAATTAAATGGTAAATAGTAGTTCTTGCAGGGAAAGAACATATAAATATTCGCATATTCATGCAAAGAAATGAAAATTCTTAATGGAGTACCCTCATTTTTTATTGAATTCCTAAAAAAAAATATTTATAATGGATTTTAATAATTTTTTCGGATTTTTTTGAAGCGTTAATCTGACCGATTCACCTGATTCCAGATTCAGATCGTCGATTCGCCGATCCAAATCGATTTTTGAGGTACCCGATCCGGGTCACCAATCCGCTTTTTTAACCATTGGTACTATGCATGGGTGATCATACAATGTTGAATTTATTTATGGGAAAGGTTTCTATACTTCTCATGCAGTATAGAAGATATATACTTTGCCTGAATCCAACCGTCCAATTTAGATCAAGTGAGCCACTGACTATTTAATCTAGATCCAAGGCCTCTGAGTATTTTATTTTTAGTTTTTCCTATAAATTGTATGAAAATTAAATTTGATACGTGTCATATTCTCAATGGGTTGCACATAAAAAAAAAAAGATAAAAATAATTTTTCAATAAAATATAATGACCAAAATACCCCTTGAAAATTTTAGGGGTAATTTGGTTATTTTATTTTATTGGAAATATTTTTTATATAATTTTTACAAATGCGAGTTTAAAAGAGGAGACGGTCAAAATAATTTATAAAAAAAAATTAAAATAAAATAGTGTAAATATGTGATATTGTGGGGACATGGAAGCCGCTATAGGGGAAGGAAAACAAGGTTAAAATGTATTAGCATGATATATAGTATGAGAGCGGTACCCGTGGCCTAATGGATAAGGCGTCTGACTTCTAATCAGGCGATTGTGGGTTCGAGTCCCACCGGGTATGATTCTCAATAATATTTTTTTTATTGGTTTTGCACCTCTTTTTCTCAATAATACTTTTTATATTCGTTTTGCACTTCTTTTTCTCAATAAATATTGTAATACTTTTTCTATACTTTTTGTACCTCTTTTTCTCAAGGGAGAGGTAAGTTTGCCTCCTTATACTAGAATCTCAATAATATTTTTTTTTATTGGTTTTGTACCTCTTTTTCTTAAGGGAGAGGTAATTCTCAATAAATATTGTAATACTTTTTGTACCTCCTTTTCTCAAGGGAGAGGTAAGTTTGCCTCCTTATACTAGAATCTCAATAATACTTTTTTTTATTGGTTTTGTACCTCTTTTTCTCAAGGGAGAGGTAAGTTTGCCTCCTTATACTATAGAAATAAGGGCACCTATAAAATTTACTTAGCTATGTCATTTCCATGCCTCCAAAATGTTTTTTATCTTTCTTTTTCTCAATAATACTTTTTTTTTATTGGTTTTGCACCTCTTTTTCTCAATAATATTTTTCTATTCGTTTTGCACTTCTTTTTCTCAATAAATATGGTAGTACTTTTTCTGTACGTTTTGAACCTCTTTTTCTCAAGGGAGAGGTAAGTTTGCCTCCTTGTAATATCAAATTTACTTAACTATGTCATTTCCATGTCTCCAAAATCTTTTTTATCTTCAATTATTAAATTTTAAATTTTTAAAATTGAAAAGATCGAGCAAATCAAGAGACACTTAAAAAATGTTGTTATACCTCTTTTTCTCGAGGGTGAGGTTTGTGTAAGTTTGCCACCTTAAACTGTAGAAATAAGGCGCGCTTATAAAATTTACTTAGTGATGTCATTTCCATGTCGAAAACCTTATGATGGTTCGAAAATCTCTTTTCATCTTCAACTATAAAATTTAAATTTAAAAATTATCCAGATCAAAAAAATCAAGAAACACTTGAAAATAGGCACTCCAGATAACTTGTTACAAGATGTACTATTTTTTTAACTTGAAATTCCGGTTTCTTTCCTGTCCACTCATCTCGATATTGAGATGATCACTTGGAGGGTTCTCCAAAACTCTCCTTTGTAGGATTTTTAGGTGCACCTTACTTTAGCAATACAAGGTTGCGACCTTATATAAACCTTTTCCATTTTTCAATAGTACTTTGTAATAATGTTGCACCTCTTTTCCTCAATAAATTTTATAATAAAATAATTTTTTTGTTCTTGCACCATTTTTCTTTTCTTAATAAATATTGTAATAAAATAACTTGCCAAAATATATTCTATTCTAGTGGTAGTAGAATCTCTATTTACTCCCTAGTGTAAAACACGATTTAAAATTAATTTAGGATCCCAAATTTTTTTGGATGAACCTCTTTAACGTTTAGATTAATTTAATTAATAAAAAATTCCTTATTGAAACCTTTATGCACTCAAAAAAAAAAAATTGTTTGAAGACTGATCAAAGACCATCCAATTTTTTAGACAAAGAGATCTTAGTGTTAGAAAACTCAAACATAATATATTTTTTAGAATAATCATCTAACAATTCTTAAAGGGCGCGGTTTCTATAAGGTTGCAACCTTCAGCAATCCAATTAAGGCGCACCTTAAAATTTTATCATAACATGTAATTTTGTTGTATTTTTTTTTTTAGTATTATCTTAAAATCTATTTTCATACCCAAATAGAAAATTTTAAATTCCAAAAATGGTTAAAATCAAGTAGATCTATAAATATATGAAAATCTTGAAAATAGACGGTCTAAATAATGTGTTGCAAGATGTACTTCAAAAACTTTTTTTTTTTTTTATCTCAATGTCGAGATGATCGATGAGAGGGCTTTTCCAATATTAAAATAATACTTCCGAGAGATTTTTGAGGTGCATCCGTGATTCTACATTTTTAAGTTGCAACCATATATAAACTTTTTCCATTCTTAAATGGTTCCTAATAAAATTGCACATTGAAAACATCCTCCCCAGTGGGTCTTCTAATTGAGGGAGTGAAAGTAAACTCCACTCCCAAAGGACCGTAGCACAGGTACTCACGAATAACTTTATTGAAGCTTTTTCTATTCATTTTGTGTTTTTATCTTAATAAATATTCTAATAAATTAATTTTATAGGGGAAAATTATTGAAACACCCCATGACTCTACTTTCTAAGCATCTTCCCCCTCCCTCCCCTCCCCAAAACAAACTTTTTAAAATACTTAAAAAACCTTAATACTATTTTTGTCACCAAAATAGCCCTCTCGGCTTTTTACCCATGTTTTTATAGTGCCGGTCAGGCACATATTTTGTGTCGGTTGCACATATTTTTTGTGTTGTACCGGACTCATTTTTCAGTCTAGCACCAAATTTTTTGTAATCCATGATCGAATTTTTTGTAATCCATGATTGAATTTTTTGTAATCCATAATCGAATTTTTTGCAATCCATAATCCATGATCGAATTTTTTGTACTCCATGATCGAAATTTTTGTAATCCATGATGGAATTTTTTGTAATCCATGATGGAATTTTTTGTAATCCATGATCGAATTTTTTGTAATCCATAATCGAATTTTACGTTCCAATGGTTGCACACTACTAGGAGAAATCGACTCGCTTCTGAGAAGCTTCATAAACTTGACTACGTTCATTACAACTTAAACCTCCAAGAGCGACAAATAAGAAGGAAGCCTGAAGACTATGGGCTGATAGACTTAGACACAATATTTGTCACAGACACAGCAGAATAATGGGTAGTAGAAGAGGAGGAGCCAGTATTGCACAAGAGAGCGTTCTTTGAGGCTATCGGTGAGGAAGATCTTAAAGAAGGTGATGAGCAGTATAAAAGAGGAAGCAGTCAGCCAACGTATCCACAAATCGTAGGAGATGTCGGTGATATTGCACCTAATGATGGAGAGTAGGAAGGGGGTCTAAGGGAAAATGAGAGAGATGATGATTTCGAGGCCACCCTATCCCAGCCATATTATTCACATATCGAGTCCCAACAGCAACAGGGTACGGATGAGGAGGACAGTGTAGGCGAGCATAAAGGATGGACAAGCTTTGGGGATTTTAGATTGGGAACACAACAGAACACTAACACTCAGGGATTTGGATATAGTCAGATGCCTGCTAATATCGATGATTCATTTTTAGATCGAATCAATGAATTGTCAAACGAATTCAATCAATGGTACCAGCATGACCAAGAAGAAGAACATCGTCGTCTGTCATTTTATTTTTAGATCATATGTTACTAATTGTATGCTTTATTATCGTCTATGTATGTTGATATACTTATTCCATGATAATTCTATGTTTATCCTTTTGTGTGACGTAAATTAAAAGATAAATAGTAGTTCTTGCAGGGAAAGAACATATCAATATTCGCATATTCATGTAAATAAATGAAAATTCTTAATGGAGTACCCTCATTTTTTATTGAATTCCTAAAAAAAAATATTTATAATGAATTTTAATAATTTTTTCGGATTTGTTTGAAGCTTTATTCTGACCGATTCACCCGATTCCATAATCGGATCGTCGATTCGCCGATCTGGATCAATTTTTGAGCTGCCCGATCTGGGTCACCGATCCGCTTTTTTAACCATTGGTACTATGCATGGGTGATTATACAATGTTGAATTTATTTATGGGAAAGGTTTCTATATTTCTCATGCAGTATAGAAGATATATACTTCGCCTCAATCCAGCCGTCCAATTTAGATCAAGTGAGCCACTGACTATTTAATCTATAGATCCGAGGCCTCTGAGTATTTTATTTTTAGTTTTTCCTATAAATTCTATGAAAATTAAACTTGATACGTATCATATTCTCAATGGATTGCACATAAAAAAAAAAGATAAAAATAATTTTTCAATAAAATATAATGACCAAAATACCCTTTGAAAATTTTAGGGGTTGCTTATTTTATTTTATTGGAAATATTTTTTATATAATTTTTACAAATTCGAGTTTAAAAGAGGAGATGGTCAAAATAATTTATAAAAAAAAAATTAAAATAAAATAGTGTAAAGATGTGATATTGTGGGGGCATGATTTTATTGTAAAGATGTGATATTGTGGGGGCATGATTTTATTGTAAAGATGTGATATTGTGGGGGCATGATTTTATTGTAAAGATGTGATATTGTGGGGGCATGATTTTATTGTAAAGATGTGATATTGTGGGGGCATGATTTTATTGTAAAGATGTGATATTGTGGGGGCATGATTTTATTGTAAAGATGTGATATTGTGGGGGCATGGAAGCCGCTATAGGGGAAGCAAAATAAGGTTAAAATGTATTAGCATGGTATATAGTAAGAGAGTAGTACCCGTGGCCTAATGGATAAGGCGTCTGACTTCTAATCAGGCGATTGTGGGTTCGAGTCCCACCGGGTATGATTCTTTGATTTTTAGGTTTTCTAACGCTTTTTCTCAATAGTACTTTTTTTTATTGGTTTTGCACCTCTTTTTCTCAATAATACTTTTTATATTC
Source organism: Amborella trichopoda (assembly GCF_000471905.2). The sequence goes on along the minus strand of NW_006500346.1, from coordinate 1,178,334 downwards.
GTTTTTCTCTATTCAGGCGATTGTGGGTTCGAATCCCGCCGGGTATGATTCTTTTTTGAGGTTTTTTAGGTTTTGTAACTCTTTTTCTCAATAATACTTTTTTTTTATTGGTTTTGCACCACTTTTTCTCAATAATATTTTTTCTATTCGTTTTGCACTTCTTTTTCTCAATAAATATTGTAATACTTTTTCTATACGTTTTGAACCTCTTTTTCTCAAGGGAGAGGTAAGTTTGCCTCCTTATACTAGAATCTCAATAATATTTTTTTTTATTGGTTTTGTACCTCTTTTTCTCAAGGGAGAGGTAATTCTCAATAAATATTGTAATACTTTTACTATACTTTTTGTACCTCTTTTTCTCAAGGGAGAGGTAAGTTTGCCTCCTTATACTAGAATCTAAATAATACTTTTTTTATTGGTTTTGTACCTCTTTTTCTCAAGGGAGAGGTAAGTTTGCCTCCTTATACTATAGAAATAAGGGCACCTATAAAATTTACTTAGCTATGTCATTTCCATGCCTCCAAAATCTTTTTTATCTTTCTTTTTCTCAATAATACTTTTTTTTTATTGGTTTTGCACCTCTTTTTCTCAATAATATTTTTTCTATTCGTTTTGCACTTCTTTTTCTCAATAAATATGGTTATACTTTTTCTATACGTTTTGAACCTCTTTTTCTCAAGGGAGAGGTAAGTTTGCCTCCTTGTAATATCAAATTTACTTAACTATGTCATTTCCATGTCTCCAAAATCTTTTTTATCTTCAATTATTAAATTTTAAATTTTTGAAATTGAAAAGATCGAGCAAATCAAGAGACACTTAAAAAATGTTGTTATACCTCTTTTTCTCGAGGGTGAGGTTTGTGTAAGTTTGCCACCTTAAACTGTAGAAATAAGGAGCGCTTATAAAGTTTACTTAGTGATGTCATTTCCATGTCGAAAACCTTATGATGGTTCGAAAATCTCTTTTCATCTTCAATTATAAAATTTAAATTAAAATTTTTTTTAGATCAAACAAATCAAGAAACACTTGAAAATGGACACTCCAGATAACTTGTTACAAGTTGCACTATTTTTTGAACTTGAAATTCCTGTTTTTTTCCTGTCCACTCATCTCGATATTGAGATGATCACTTGGAGGGTTCTCCAAAACTCTCCTTTGTAGGATTTTTAGGTACACCTTACTTTAGCAATACAAGGTTGCGACTTTATATAAACCTTTTCCTTTTTTCAATAATACTTTGTATTAATGTTGCACCTCTTTTCTTCAATAAATATTATAATAAAATAACTTTTTTATTCTTGCACCTTTTTGCTTTTCTTAATAAATATTGTAATAAAATAACTTGCCAAAATATATTCTATTCTAGTTGTAGTAGAATCTTTATTTACTCCCTTGTGTAAAACACGATTTAAAATTAATTTTAGGATCCCAAATTTTTGAGGATGAACCTGTTTAACCTTTAGATTAATTTAATTAATAAAAAATTCCTTATTGAAACCTTTATGCACCGGAAAAAAAAATTTGTTTGAAGACTGATCAAAGACCATCCAATTTTTTAGACAGTGAGATCTTAGTGTTAGAAAACTCAAATATAATATATTTTTTAGAATAATCATCTAACAATTCTTAAAGGGCGCGGTTTCTATAAGGTTGCAACCCTCAACAATCCAATTAAGTCGCACCTTAAAATTTTATCATAACATGTAATTTTGTTGTAAATTTTTTTTAGTATTATCTTAAAATCTATTTTCATACCCAAATAGAAAATTTTAAATTCCAAAAATGATTAAAATCAAGTAGATCTATAAATATATGAAAATCTTGAAAATAGATGGTCTAGATAATGTGTTGCAAGATGTAATTCAAATACTTTTTTTTTTTTTATCTCAATGTCGAGATGATTGATTAGAGGGCTTTTCCAATATTAAAATAACACTTCCGAGAGATTTTTGAGGTGCATCCGTGATTCTACATTTTTAGGTTGCAACCTTATATAAACTTTCCCATTCTTAAAGGTTCCTAATAAAATTGCACATTGAAAACATCCTCCCCAGTGGGTCTTCTAATTGAGGAAGTGGAAGTAAACTCCACTCCCAAAGCACCGTAGCACAGGTACTCACAAATAACTTTATAGAAGCTTTTTCTATTCATTTTGTGTTTTTATCTTAATAAATATTATAATAAAATAATTTTATGGGGGAAAATTATTGAAACACCCCATGACTCTACTTTCTAAACATCTTCCCCCTCCCTCCCCTCCCCAAAACAAACTTTTTAAAATACTAAAAAAACCTTAATACTATTTTTGTGACCAAAATAGCCCTCTCGGCTTTTTACCTATGTTTTTATAGTGCCGGTCAGGCACATATTTTGTGTCGGTTGCACATATTTTTTGTGTTGTACCGAACTCATTTTTTAGTCTGGCACCAAAAAAGAAAAAAATTGGGTGACATAAATATCGATTAATTGGGGTATTTTGATCCAAAAAAATACCTTTTTGACTTAAAGGTAGTAGCAAAAGAAAGCGGTATTGATTCATTGAGTGGTATCAAAAGTGTTGGGCGAAAGAATGCCTAAAAACTTGAAATTGAGGGGTTTTTAGTAATTTTTCCAAACTTCTTCTATTCGTTTTGTACCTTTTTTTTTCTTAATAAATATTGCAATAAAATACCTTTATAGATCCTTTTTTGATTAATGTTGTTCCTTTTTCTTCTTGATAATATTGTAATAAAATAACGTTATATAACCTTTTTTCTATTCGTTTTGTATAACCTTTTTTGGTACATCTTATTTATATAGTAATATGATAATACAGAAGAGTTATTTATCATTGGTGTCGTGGTGTAGTTGGTTATCACGTCAGTCTAACACACTGAAGGTCTCCGGTTCGAGTCCGGGCGATGCCATGTTCACTTCTCCTTTTTAAGTTTTTGTATTGATTTCTCATTTAAGTTTTTGAGTTTTTGTATTGATTTCTCATTTAAGTTTTTGAGTTTTTGTATTGATTTCTCATTTTAAGTTTGTGTTGTAAGTCTTTTAAGTTTTTAATTTTGAAATTTAGGCTTGTGTAAATTCGTATTGTAATGTTAAAAAAAAAAAAAAATGTATTGTAATTGTTTAAGAGTTTGTATTGATTTCTCATTTTAAGTTTTTGTGTTTGTATTGATTTCTCGTTTTAAGTTTTCGAGTTTCTATTGATTTCTCATTTTAAGTTTGCATTGTAAGTCTTTTGTAATTGTTTTATTTTTTAATTTAGCCTTTTTAAGTTGTATTGTAATGTTTTTAGCTTTTAATTTAGGGTGTGGTTTGCATACCGTTGCAACTTTAAACAATTCAATTCAGGCGCAACTCTAAATTTTATCATAAATATAATTTAAAATCAAATATTTTTAGGATAGCTTAGGAATCTAATTTCATCTCTAATTATAAAACTTCAAACTCTAAAAATGGTTCAAATCAAGTAGATCTATAAGCACAAGAAAATCTTGAACGGTCTAGATAATGTGTTGCAAGATACACTATTTCGCATACTCGAAATATTGTTTTTCTTTTCATATTTATATATCTCGATGTCGAGATGATCAATTAGAGGGTTTTTCAACATCTAAACAACCCTTCATGTAGGGGTGGCAATGGGTTAGGTATGCCTGTCAGGTCAAAAAGCTGGACCCATACCCGTACTCGTCGGGTTCCAGGTTGATTTCGTCAGGTCACAAGTTAGGTTAGGTCCATTGCCACCCTCACTATAAGCCTTTTTTCTTTTTTCTTTTTTTTTTACCATCATATACCCATATTATTGGTGACAAGTTCACAATCACCCACCATTAGATTTCAAGCTATCAGATTTGTCGTTTAATACCTAAAGATGACTACAAGTTCTTATTGTATATGATCCTTAATACACCCAAATGAATAGGGATTGAAGTATTTTTTCTCTAACAGTTTGCGAGTACGGGTTGGGTCAAACCAAAACTGGATCCGACCAGTCGGGTCCAAATGTTGGACCCATACTCAGATCCGTGTCGGGAATACCCAGCGGATCCTGGATCCCGGATCGGGTTCGGGCAATTGCCACCCTTACTTTTATAATAGATTTTTAGGTGTATAAGACTTTTAATTTAACCTTTTTGAGTTTGTACTGTAATTCTTTTAGTTTTAAATTTTGAAATTTAGTCGTCTCTGATCCCTTGGAGCGGAGACACCGATGTTATGGCTTGATTAGTTAGTTATATCAAGAATTATAATAGGGGTGGTCTACAAAGACCATTTATCTTTGGTTGCAGTTTGTATAGAGCCATGGCTCTAAGCAATCAAAGTAAAACACACTTTCAAATAGTGCCGAGAAATGTGGTTTCAATACTGAAAATCTTTGTGATAGCTATAAAATATATTTTCATCTATAATTATAAAATTTAAAGCTTAAAAACCAGTGTAGATCAAGCAGATCTATGAAAACTTGAAAATCTTTAAAATTGATAGCCTAAAAATGCATTACAAGATACACTATTTTTAAATGAGTGAGAATGATTATAATCTCCATGTATAAAAAATAACTAGTCTTTTTTTAGATGATCCCTTATAGGCAGTAATACCATCCGAATTAGGAGTGATACCACATTGGAACTAGTTTGGTCCCAACCAATTCTCATCCACCCTTCTAAAATCTATTTTAAAGATAGATCATGTACCCAAAAATCTATTGGTGTATTATTTGTCATTTCAATTCTTAACAGATCTTTAGAACTGCACTGCTTGTAAAGTTCCAAATTCCTTAAATGTGAAGTAAAAAGCCATATGCAGTGATTTAAGCCATGTTTTGGGTCCTAAAACTTGAAAATCAAGGTGGAAACATGAGTCAGCACACACTAGATTTGTAAAAAGTTTATCCTTTAAAATGTTTTCCCCTTTATCAATGATAACTTTCATGAGCTTTGTCAATAAGGATGTACACTTTCATGAGCTTTGTCTCTAGAACTTTGTTAGGTGTTTTATTGCGCTGTCTCTCTCAATAATAAAAAAAAGAGTCCACCTCCCTCCATTTGTGTTGAAATGCCCGGTGTTTCCCATTAACATAAACAAACAAATCAAGCTTTCTTTTGTGCACAAAGCCTTCCACCGAAAAAAAAACAAAAAGTAAATAAAAATAAGGGAAAAGTTTATAAAAAGCCAAGGCTCTAAACAATCAAATTTAAACCTACCTAAAAATTTTACTAAATGAAGTTGTTTTGATGCTCAAATATTATCAAATTGATCATCTCGACATCAAGATGCAAAGAAATGAAAAAAAAAATAGATTTTAAGTTTTAAAAATAGTATATTTTGTAATGCATTTTTGGACCGTCAAGTTTCAAAATTTTCAATTTTTCATAAATCTAACTATCCACACGATTTTTTGAGCTCTAAACTTTATAAATAAAGATGGAAAATATATTTTAAAGCTATCACAAAAATTTTCAGTATCGAAACCATATTTCTCGACACTATTTGAAGGATTTGATTGTTTACGGTCTAAGCTCTATACAAACCGCACCCATAAAACAATGATCTCATATTTTTGGGTCGTTTTCGCCATGAAAAAACTCTTGCCCATTTTTTAAGCTAAGGATTCAAGATCCCATTTCTTAATACAAAGAACACCCCATCCACTTCATCTAAAGATAGGAACATATGCAGAGAGAAGCTAGAGAAGGGGCATGAGAGATAGAGCTTGAAAGAGAGATGCGGGGCTTCCTGGGTGCTTTCAATTTGTTCAAGCGTGAACGTGCGGCAGCTGGCGAGCCGGTCGAGCTGGACATGGCTGGACATGGCTGGAGTTTGGCCCAAAGACTAATCTCGAGAGGAGAGAGAGAGAGGGAGAGGGAGAAAGTGAGGGGAATCCCATAACAAGTGAGAGAGAGAGAGAGAGAGAGAGAGAGAGAGAGAGAGAGATCTTACATGGAAACTGACCATAAATAGTCCCAAACATAAGTTCACTCAAAAATCAGAAAGGCAGTAGGAATTTAATGATCTAGCTTAACAAAAAAATGAAGAAACCAGAATGACCCAAGACCAGAAAAATGTCCAAAGAATGAAGAGTATCTCATTTCTACCTCACTATTTTAACAGGGAGTTCCTTTACCTGTAAATTTATGCTATATAAAAATGCAGAAATACAACGGTGGTAGCAAATGGGGAACCCAACCACAATCAAGTCCCAAATTCATCTGATAAACTTTTAAGGCACTGTATGCTATATAAAATACAATGAAAGGAATCGGTTCAATTTGAATAAAAGAACATGAATGAGCAAATGGTGGTTTATCATCTCTTTAGAAATATATAGACCTATAATACAAAAGCCAACTGGTTTCTCACACTGTACAGGAAATTAGAAAGAGAAAATCCATACTAGAAGAAAATCGGCCACAAATCCAAGAATTTATTTTCATTTCCGTGTTCGGTATAATGAACAGGAAAATCCAACAAATCCTTGTTCAGAGGAGAATTCCTTGATACCTTGAAACTTAATTTCCACAACTCCAACTCGATGTGGGAACACAGCTCAGGTAATGGCACCAATGGCAGTGTTTATTCCCATTCTCTCCCCGGAAGAGCATAACCAGGCTTACCGTGTAACTGCACAATCAAGAACATCACCATTATGAAAACCAGTTTCCTACACTTGTAATAGATGTTTTTTTTTGTTTGAGAACAGATATCAAATGATCTGCATTTCCTTTACGAGTGATAATGTCATGCGAGAAAGGGAGGAGAGAGAGTCTCGCTAGCGATTAAAAATAGGTTTGTGGCAAGGTGTGTGCTATTGACCCTGCGAGAAAGGGAGGAGAGAGAGTCTCGCTAGCGATTAAAAATAGGTTTGTGGCAAGGTGTGTGCTATTGACCCTGCTCAAAGTCTGAGAAAAATATCGGTCAGACTCTGTGAGAAGAAATGGCACACTTCCAGCCACCTGATTTAAAGCCTGCTGGCTAGTGGTGCTTGTGACAGTTGTAACTTGTAACTAAGGTAAACGATCTCCTAATGTACAAATCCATAAAATAAAGATCTAGTGCTTACCCAACAATTAATAAGACCAAGGCAATCACCCATAACACGTATTGGTACGGCAGATGCTTAGAATTGATCCGGCCAGCATATGATGATGGAAGATTGTTGCGATCAATCCAACCAAATTGAGGTCTAATCAACAAAATGAAGCCAAGGAGAAACCCCGATAAAAACCCTCCAATATGGGCAAAATTGTCTACATGGGGCAATATCCCAACAGCCAAGTTGATAGCAACTATCATTATAAGTGTCACTAGAGCTGCTAACTGTCAAAAACAAATACAGACAGGTGAAGTTCAATAAAATGGGCATTAATGGAGTTAAATAAAGTTGATAAAAAAGATCCAGTATAAATGAGAATACTATGAACACATACCTTGTTCGAGTAGATGGTCCAGTTTGTTAGGAGCTCTGAAAGCATTGCTCCCAAAAGTCCAAATAAAGCACCAGAGGCACCCACCGATATGTTGTTCTGAATGAAAAGAGAAGAGAGAATACTACCGCCAAATCCAGATAGAAGGTAGATGACACCAATGCGCACTGTAGTATTCAATTAGAGAAATTACAGTTAAATAATATTATATAATTAATCAAAGCATCAAAGTTTCTAAAGAAAGTGGAGCTTGGGTTGTGCCTGCTAATCTGTGTGTTTCCTTTTCCATTCTGATAACAAACCCACCCTCAGTGTTGCAACAGCTTAATATATAAAGAGTCTTTACGATCAATTAGACATACCTCTACGAAAACACTAGTTTTCCTTTACCTAAATGCATTCCTATTAAGTTTTTTTTTATTTTTTTTATTTGATAACAAAAATAATTGATTGCATGAAGTCACAAGTATAATCAGTATATCCATGTGCATGTATATAACTTTTCTTCACATAGCTAAAAAAATATCCTAATATATTAGGTTTTCCATCGAGTGTGATCTAACCCCTCTTTGGATATTTCACTAAGCGAGGTTTTAGAACTTCGATTTACTTTCATCAAGTTAGTTTGTTCTTTTCATGCAATTCCACATTCTTCACATATGTTTTACATAGGAATTTACTCAATGCATAGGTGTTAAGGGCCACGGGTTGATCAACCAAAAAAAAAACAAATTCGTTTTACATGAACTGATGATTTTAATTTTGTTTCAACATATTTACACATTGCTCATGCCATTAGCATGTTTGGAAGCTATAAAGTGTATCCCTATATGTCAAGAAAACTCTGCAAAGTGCAAAGCTATTAAGAGTTTTAAAATAAAAATCAACAATAGTGAAACTTACCAAACCCGAATTGCTGCTCAAGACGGATTCCTATGAAAACAAGGCTCAACATGTTCGCAAGCAGATGAATTACACCAGCATGTAACCAGATACAAGTGATTAACCTCCATCCCTGGTGTCGATGAACAACTTTGTCCCATTCAAGGGCTCCAAGTTTCGTCAAACTGCAACAGTAAGAAGCCAGCAAATCGTTTTAACGTACTAGACATTAAAGTTGCTTCAAGAAACAATTCTACAGTACTAATCATATCTAAAAGAATAACATGTGGCCGAAGAAGATATCATGGCCATCATGCATCCCCTTGGAAGCGCCATTAGCTAGATGACATCCGGAATGTACGGAACATTAGCTAACAATCAGATAACAATTCTAATTGCTTGAAAACAAAGATCCAGATCTCCGAAAATATGAATATGAACTCTAAGTTCCTACTCGTACAATGAAATCAAGCACAATGCAGACATCCATTAAAGTAAACAATGTGTGCTGGTGCTTGGTAAAAAGCAAATTAATTTTCCCGTAATCTGTAGAAAACCAATCGAGAAGAGCCACAAACAAACCTCCAATAAAAATCAGTTCAACCAGCTTTTTTTTTTTCTAATCCAATTTCAGTGAACTACACGATCCCACTCTACTCTTTCGCTAAATAAAACAGTTAAATAATACACAAAATCAAAATATTGGCTCATTGAATTCAACCCGAGTTTCAAAACTTCTACAAATTTCCCCTCAACTGGAAGAAATTAAAAAAGAAGAAGATGGAATTAGTGTATCTGATTTAAAGTTTTAAACTTGAATCAAATAAATTATGCCTCGAAAATTTCAGAATTTTCATTCAAATTAATCTGTTAACCATACTGATATTTCATCTCACTCTTAAGTTTTTTATAGGCCGGATGCCATTCAGTCCAAAATTACAGTTTTTTGATAAATAAATCGTTACAAACTCACCACCAAAAAAAAATGTAGAGAAATAGAACTCAGACTGGAATATGCCGATACTTGTACATTCATTTTTATTTTAATAAAATACAGTCCAATATCATATTCTAAAATTGAGAGGAATTCAAAAGTTAAAAGCCAAAAAAGACCCATTTCTTCATTTTGCATTGTATGCTTGAGTAGATAGACCCAAAGACTGGAAATTTCAAAAACACCAACTTTTCTGGACGGTATAAAAGAGGAAACTATTCCAAATTCAAAAGCCAAAAATTACTCATTTCTTCAGCTTTCATTTGATGCTGAAGTAGATGGACCCAACACTTGGGCATTTTAAAAAACGAAACAGTATATAAGGAAATTACAGGAAAAAGTCTTTTTTATCATTGAATTGCTGATAAATTACGAAAACAAGCCGCTTTCCATTGTTAAATTGCTGGTAAATTACAGAAACAAAGAAGCAATTGAATAAAAAACAAAGCAATTTCTCCGACAAATTCACTTACGTCGCAGAAGAAGGGCCTAGAAGGGGGTTTTCGTTGATAGGCTGAAAAGAAAATCTCCCGAGAAACCTCGCAACACACTGGCCTTTTTTAGGGCAATCGTTTATATACATCACCACCAAGAACACTGCAACATTGGCCACAACAAACATGGGAACCAGCCATGAAGTCCAATGCCTCTCAGTTGAGGTCTCATAGTACACACCAGTGGAGAAATTCCCTGTGTCTTTAGGGGAAGAAGGGTTCCTCCCTCGACTCTCTATATCACCATGAACCATATTCAGACAACCAAAGAAGGCCTAGTCCAATTGAGCCAGGAAATCCTAATTCAGGGCCTGATTCAGATATGAAATATAAGATTTCCAGGACGCAAGAAACCCAAGGAGAAGGAGCTTCTCTCTGAGAAAAAAAGGAACTCAGTACCCAAAAATTGAATTATCGATCCAGAGAGAGAAAACCCTAATTCATACGCAGAAGAAAACCCCGAAACCCAAAACCAGAGAGAGGAGAAACAAAAACCAATTAGGAAGAAGAAATCGATCCAAACCAGAAAAAAAAAAAAAAGCAGAAAAAGAGGTCAAAGAAGAAACTCCAATTCAGAGGAAGAAGAGAGAGAGGGGGAAGCAAGTTACGAGATAGAAAACAAAACCCTAAAAAATGAACGAGAGGGAAGCAATTTAGGAGATAGAAAATAAAACCCTAAAAAACGAACGACTCTGATGGAGTTATATATCCATTAATGAACAGCGGTGAAACCTTTGCTTGAAAGGGAAGTGGGATCATTGCTGGGTCCATAAGGCTCGTGCCTAGCTCGAACCAGGGCTCGGACGTGTGCGCGGTAGTGGGTGGGGCAGGTCGACTCCCTCCATTAACGCGTCATAGGAAACCACTGCGTAAGAGAGAGAGAGAGAGATTTTAGAGAGAGAAAGAGAGGAATTTTTAGAGAGAGAGGGGGATTGCGTGATCATTGACTGGGTGGCTTACAAGGCACTCTCTGCGCATGCCACGTGGCACACGGTTGTACACGGGCATGGCTTCTGATTTTTCTCTCATCCAAGACTCGTGTCGCTCTTTCTCTCTCTTGCCCGAAAGCGCAGGTTCATATTCTCTCACCTCTCTCTCTTACCTCTCTATCTTTCTCTCTCTTACCTCATACTTCTTTCTTTCTCTCTCTTATCCAAAACTCGGACGCGGTCCTAATTTTCTCGCTTGTCCAGAAAAGTTTCTCTCTTCGACCCACAACTTTGCATATTTCTCTCTCCCACTTATACGAGTCAGGAATCGCACTGTACCCGGATCAAACCCGAGTCTTAAAGGGCAGACCACTGGACTTTATTTGCGTTGGGCATATGTCTAAATCTTGAATCTTAACACTACTTGGGTCTAGTTTTGGGTCCGGTGAGGTAAAAATCCATATTTAAATTTGGGTAATTTTTTTTAGGTCTTATTATATAAAATATATTTAAAAATGTTTAAATTTTTAGATCAGGTTCGGATCCAATGAATTCAGATACAAATCTAAATTTGGTCCGAATCGCATACTTTTTGGGTCCGAATGGACTCAGACCAGACCCGACGCACCTAAAATCAACGACGTGGGTTTACCGAACTTAGAGCAACGTCTTGTCTCTCTCTTACGAGACACTTAGTTCTCTTTCTCTGTCTTGGTCAAGACTGAGGGACGGGTCAGTTTTCTCTCTCTTACCCGGAAGTCGACTATCTCTTTCTCTTTCCTGCCCGAAATGAAGGGAAGTGGGTCAGTTTCTGTTGCCTTCCAACGCGTTGGTAGCGTCAGTTTCGCCAGAGAGGGAAAGCGTCCGATCCGAAATTTAGGTGTACCTTAATTTTACTTTTTTTTTTTTTTTTTTGTATTTTGAGGTTGCAACCTTACGTAACCTGTTTTTCATTCCATTCATAAGAGGCTTTTGCATTTTTAAACCGCTTATATTTTCCTTTTTTAAAAGTGGTGGACTTGGAATTCTTATAGTATTTTGGGAAAATTATAAAATGGATACGGTTTCTACTTGGCATGCTTGCATATAGTAGAAATGGCAGGCTTGGCAATAAATATATATTTTAAATATAATTTAATCTTATATTTTAGATATTATAGGATATTTAATATAAAAATCATGAATATAGAAAAATAAAAAAAATTATAAATTATAATTATATTAAAAAACATTTTAACTATTAATTGCAATTATTTTTAGATGCATCATCTCTAAGATTGATGCTTTATACCTTTGGACCGTAGTTGGTTGAAATGTGCTCCGGCCCGCACACGAAACAATTTTCCTTAAACAATCTCTCCAATTTGTACTTTTTAGGCATCATTTCACCTTACACTTTTGAAACCATACTATTAAACTCAACATTATATTTTTTTTGAAAAAATTTATGTAGACCCTAGGCTCTAAACAATCAAATTCAAGCCAACCTCAAAACTTTCACTATAAGAGGTTGTTTTGATGTCCAAATATCATCAAATTGATCATCTCGACATCAAAATGCATGGACATGAGAAAAAAATGGATTTCAAGCTTTGAAAGTTGTGCATCTCGTAACGCATTTTTTGACGGTCAATTTTGAAGATTTTCAAGTTTTCATAGATCAGCTCGATCTACACTATTTTATAAGCTTTAAATTTTAAAACTAAAGATGAAATATATTTAAGGCTATTAGAAAACATTTCAGTATCAAAACTATATTTCTCGACACTATTTAAAGATGGGCAACCTTGGCTTTATATAAACCGTACCTTTTTTTTTTCAACCACATCACAAGTAAATTAAATAATTTTTTTTACCAAAATACCTCACTATTTTAACTCATGATTTCAAAAGGTGACGTCTGATATATGTCAGCACAAAATATGTGTGCCAGTCTGACATAAAATGTGTTGCCCTGGCAGCCCGACACAACTTGAATACAAAGCCGGTTTGACACGATAAATGTGCCAGATCAGATCTATATCACGTTGTGTTGGATTGGCTTAAAGAGAGAAAGTGGAAAACGTGACCTAAATAAATGCATTTTGGTATTAAAAAAGTATATTTTTTTACTTTGGAGGGTGGTTGTAAATATAAAACATTAAGATTAGGAGTGTGATTTTCGAAAGGAAAATGGTTTGATAGGGCTGGAAAATGGTTTGATAGGGCTGCAGCCCTATCAAAATAAGCAAACCCTCACCTCATAACTCATCAAGTGTTGAAAGACTTTTAAATAGATCATCTCAGCTTGAACATTATGGTTGTGCAAAAACATTACGATTTCAAATTCTAAAAATAGTGTATATCGTAACAAATCATCTAGACTATCCATTTCGTCCTAAAAATAAGTATTCACAAATCCGCAAGATCTGTACTATTTTTTAAGTTTCAAAATTTATTGCCGGTGTTGGAAATTAATTTTAGAGCCACCATAAAAATTTTCGATTTCGAAAGTACTGGAAGAGGATTTGAAGTGAGACTTTTTTTTTTTTTTTCATAAACCCGTAGGCCCTATAGAAACTTTACCTTTTTACAAAATATTAGGAATGGCATGCCCTAAAGTAGGATTAAGAGTTGTATCTATAATTCTCCTAATATGTTCACACTTGCTGCTCAAAATAAACGTATCCAAAAAGGTCAAAATCATCCTAGCCAATGGATTTGAAATGAGGTGGATGGACACCAAAATGTGGAATTTGGCTCATTTTACATCACCTCATATACCCTAAGCCATTACTAGGAATCAAAAGCTTGTTATTGGGCCTAAAACAAAGGGCATTGCCGCTGGTTTTTTATTCACCATTTTCTCATCAATTCGATGGTCTCAAACAAAATTTGTAATCCATAAGAGGTCATTTGATTTGTGGCAAATATCTTTTAGAGAGAGAAAGTTCCAAGGTGGACTACCACTTTCCATGTTTGGTCCATGGGAAAGCCGGTGGTCAGCACACGTGAATGCACATCCCCGTATTTGCACTCTTTCAGTGCTATTTTTGTGGGAAAGAACATACACATGCATCCACTTTCCCATCGGCAGATCGTTCAATGTGTGAAAGCTCTCTGCATGAGAGAACTTCCACTCGAACCAAATGACCCAAGAATTGAGCATCCTTATATTAATAAATGAATTATCGTAAACTGGTTTGAGATTCGCGCTGAAATAGTTGTGAAATTTTGAGCAATTTGCTTATCCTCATCTGAGGGAAGATAAGTAATTTTTTTGCCAAAAGTATCTAAAATCTATTCCTTTTTTTGCTTATAATACATTAAATTCCAAAGAATTTCCCCATAATCTCATTTTATTATGTTGATCCAACTTGCAATGGAGCAGGAGAAGAATCAATGCAGCCTAAATTTTTTGTGAAAAGGAGAGACATAGAACAACTCCACATTTAAGGATGAGGTTTATTGAAGGTGCCTTCCTTATACTATAGAAGGAAGGAACACCTTTTTATTTTGTCTGGAGATGTAGTTCTAGTGTCGAACACCATATCAGGACTTGAACATCTATTTTAATCCCTAGTTATGATATTTAAAATTCAATGATATAGATCAAATTGATCTATAAACATTTGAAAATCTTGAAAATAGATAGTCTAGATAGCTTTTCACGAGATGCGTTACGTTTAGGACTTGAAAGTCTTTTTTTTTTCATATGCATACATCTCAAGGATGAGATGATCAATTAAATAGTCTTTCAACATCATAACACTCTCTTTTATAGGATATTTTTGGATGTTCAACAGTATGAGGTTCACACCTTATATAAACTTTTTATTTTAGAGAGAGAAAAGGAGAGAGAGGATCAATTAAAAATGGTTTAATCAATTAAAAATGGTTTAAATTAAGATTTTATAAAGAAATGTATACAATAAGATAACTTAGTTTTAGTATAAGCAGGCGACAATCATTATTGACCATAATATATGACATTGTGTGGTTGGGGATGTAGCACTGATTGGGCATAAAATCCAAAATAAATGTTTTCTTAATTGTGACATATAATAACTTTTTATATTTCACATCTAATGACTAAGAGTGATTGTGATCTTCTTGAACAAAAAACAAAATCTTATAATATACAATCCCATTTTATAAAAGGGTGAGGTTTGTGTAAGGTTGCCACCTTAAACAATCAAAATAAGGCACACATCCAAACTTTGTCATAAGATGCAATTTTAGTGCCAAATTTTTTTAAGATGCTAGAAAATCTATTTTCATCTGTAATTATAAAATTTAAATATCATAGATTGTTCAAATCAAGTAAATATATAAACGCATGAAAATCTTGAAAATATATGGTTCACATAATTTGCTGTAAAATGTATTATTTTTCAAACTTTGATTTTATTTTATTACATATCCTTACATTTTGATGTTTAAATGATTAATTAGATGGTTTTCTAATGTCAAAGTAGCTTTCGCCTTTGGAGTTTTAAGGTGCAACTTAATTCTACAATTTAAAGTGTCAACCTCATGTAAACTTTTTATCTTTATAAAATATATTTTAGAATTTCATCATTTTTCGAAATATTAATTCCCCAAAATATATAAAGGAAATTTACATGGGACCCAACCCGTACTATTTTACTACTAATTGAAAAAGCCACCGGGACTCCTAACCTTTCAGCCAAATAACCCATTGGGTGTGGTGTTTATATGTGACCCCAACAACATGTAAGTTATATGTGAGCTCATTTTTTAGCCATTCGATCTAAATTGAACAACTACGATTACTTATACCACAATGTCATGCTAAACACTAATTTATTTTTAATTTTTTTCTACAAATTAGTTTTGGATAAAAATTTGGGCATTCTATCATAAAATTAGGGGTGAACCTAGGAAAAATAAAAAAATATATTTTATATAAAAATAAATGACCAAAATGCCTCTAAAATTTTTCAGGAGTATTATGATAAATTTTCATCACTAGAAATATTTTTTAATTATTTTTTATCATGTGTGCCACTCTCAAGTCTATGCATTTCCCAAATTTTACTTCAAAATTATTTGTAGGATGCAAATAGAAAATAAAAAACTATGAGCCGTTTGATAAAGATCTGATGGTTAAGAGCTAAGATGTGACGATGTGACTCAAGCCATCCCAGCCATTTACTCATATATGACGGTTGAGTCAAGAGCTTATACCATATAGGTGGGTGGGTCACTTTCTTTTATAAAAGCACCTACTAAAATGCCCTTCAATTAAAAAAAGGATGCGATTTGTATAGAACTTAGGCTCTAAACAATCATATTAGAGCCTACCTTCAAATAGTGTTGAGAAATGTGGTTTCAATACTAAAAATCTTTGTGATAAACTTAAATATATTTTCATATTTATTTATAAAGTTTAAAGTTTAAAAAATAGTGCAGATCGACAAATCTATGAAAACTTGAAAATCTTAAAAATTGACGGTAAAAAAATGCTTTACAAAATACACTATTTCCAAAACTTGAAATCCATTTTTTTCTCATGTCCATGCATCTTGATGTCCAGATGATCAATTTGAAAATATTTAAGCATCAAAACAACCTCTTCTAGTGAAAGTTTTGAGGTATGCTCAAATTTGATCGTTTAAAACTTCGGCTCTATATAAATTTTTCCCTTAAAAAAATATTTAATTAAAACTTATCTGTCTCCTCTGCTATGAAAAACTCCCAAAACTTGTATCTTCATTCTCTCTCCAACCTCTATTTTTATCCTCTCCATGGGATTTCATCTCTCTCATTCCAAGTGGATTTATGTATAGAAATAAGGCGATTATTGAAATGTGAGAAAGCTCTTGACCTCATATTTAATTTAAAATCTAAATTGGTTTAATTTGGATAAAATTTAATGGATCTATAGGAATAGGGCTTTTGGGTGTCAGTTATAAGTCTAAGCATGCGGATTAGTGTCTTATATTTATTAGGCTCAGGACAATCTAGAATGACTATTTGGGATATTAAGTAAGCTATAATGAGTATTTAGGATATTAAGTAAGCTTAAGGTTTGGGTTTTTAATCTAAAGGGGTGACTTGGATTTACTAGGCTGTTGTGCTCCCTAGGGTTTACTAACCCGTTTTGATTCCTGAGTTCACGATGCCGTTTTGAACCCTAGGGTTCAAGAGCTTGAGAATGGTTACTAAATTTAAAATTGAGCGTCTACAAGAACCCGTCTCTTCGGAGCAGCCAGCCGCTCTCCTGCGCTCGCCTGCAACAGCCAGCCATAAGCTCACCTGCAACTTTTTGATGGTGGAAGGTTTGCTCGTACATTGACGAGCTTTGATTTCATGTGAGATTACATTTCATATGTAGAGAGAGAGAGAGAGAGTGATCACATCGTACATTGAAACTTGGAGCTTTCTATTCCATATTTTGGGCGAAATCAACCGAAAGCTTCAAGCTTTAGAGGTAGCGATTCACAGGTACTTGCTTTATCTGACTTATCTGTAGCCCTATTTTAGATGCATCATTTTATGGCATTCTTCTTTTAATTGAATTGTTTCCTTCATTAAACAACTAACCTCTGTTTTTTACTTGTTTCGTTTTGTCTACTCGGGCGAATATTTTTCACTGAGAAATTTCTCAGCTGTTATTGCGCATGACTTGTTAGATTTTTGCCCTTTTTCCTTGCTGAGAACTTCTGCGCTTCGACAAACCCTAGTTTAACAATTGATGGTGTTGATTCAATGTAGTGGGAGTTGATAGCGTATAGTAGTATAGATAGGAAATTTTAGGTAATAAAATCGAATTTTTATGGTTTATGGACATTGTTCGAGCTACTGCTACTTCTATGAAAAATAAAGAACTTGAAGCTTGGTCCTCACCGTGAAGGGGAATTGTGACTGTTGGCTGTTTATGGATTCATCATTGATTATGTATTTACTGCAAAAGATGATTTATTAATTGATTTTGATATCTATATTAGCATTATTTTACGCAAATTGGAAGCGGAGAAATTTTTTACTTATATGAATTGGGGCAAATTATTTGGTTATAATTTAGGGCCATAATAATGAGAATAAGGGGTTTTAATTTTTTTTAGCAGCAATTTGGCAAGGTTATCCATCATTATAATTCTTATTTTGAGTGAGAATTGACAAAAAAATGTTGTATTTTTGCATTCATTAACTAAATCTGCCATACGCTTTCAAGGGGCTTTCTTTCATACTTGACGGCCTATGTGTGCTAGTCATTAAAGTTGACCATTTGAATGTATAAGATGAGATTTCTACATTGATGCATTTTCATCAGTTTCTTCATTTTTATTTGTTTTATTGTAATCCTGTCCATTGGATTCTTAACTGTATATTGGGAATATTGGATATGTCTTTTGAGTCTTTAGATTTTATATTTGATCATGGATGCTGACTTGCCAGCTAGCTGATATCTTATAAGTTTTGATCCACAACACTGTTGGGACTTGATCCCCTTGTCTCAGTCCGTAGCAGAAAATATTTAGTTTGTGTCAGTTATGATCAATTTTAAGTTTTACATAAGAAAATTACCAAAGTTGAGAGCACCATCTATTTATATGAATTTAGTTTTTGTCTGTTATGAGCACCATCTATTTATATCAATTTAGTTTTTGTCTGTTATGAGCACCATCTATTTATATCAACTTAACATTCCTGGAGGTTATCAAACACAGAAACCCAAAACTTTAACATTCCAGCAAATTATCAAACACAGAAACCTAGAACTTCTTACAGTAACTTATTTCTTCCTAGCAAAGAGGAACTTCCAATTTACAGTTCATGATTTAACTACCGGTTATCAAACAGGCCCATAGTCTTAGGAATTAGGTATCTGATAAAGCATTACAAGGAAACTGATTTACGTGAAATCCATCATTTTAGTTGCTTGGGTACGCAACAACATAAGTGTGAAATGGAAATATATTACGTATAGGGGCCAAAATCGTGAAATGGATTTACCAAAAAAAGAAAAAGAAAAAGAAAAAGCTGAGAAATAGATTGAGGATGATGAGGAACCTATTTCCCGTCGGACCCGATAGAATAAACAACTGTGCTGTATTCAAAACGAGCTTCAGTTTCCTGGCCCCAACAAATGCCCAAGTTCTAGGTACTCTCTCTACTATCGGTCCTCTCTCTCTCTACCTCGTTGGATTTCTCTATATTATAGGGTTAGTGTTCTCTCTTTCTACCGTTGGGCCTCTCTTTCTCTCTGCTTTGAAGGTTGTGACAGATGGGTGGAGGGGTTGTAAAGAAGCTAATGTGGTTATATCTGAGGGTTTTAGGGTTTAATCCATCTTAAAGATAGGGGTACTTTGTTTGTTACTCTGATGCAATTATTTATGTCAAGTAACCATTACTCTCTTCTTTTGTTGAATTATTTGTTAATGATTTTTATTATAGCAATTTCACCCTCATTGATGTTTCTTGTGGTTTCTTTTTCTTAAATATTTTTTGGGGTCAATGGCATGCCTCTGCTTCTTTGAATCGATTCATTCATGAATTTTGTGATCATGTTCTTTTGGAATTTGAAGCTATACTTGTTTATGTATTTAGTTGTGTATCTTATTTTTAATTTTTTTTAGCATTTGAATTTTTTTTTGAAAAATAAGTAACACAACTAAATGCATAAACGAGTATGCATATGTGAGAGATATGTATGATGGAGCGGTTACTAGTGTATGAATAACTAGTGGAGAGACAAGTGAGTTTTCAGTGACAATAGGTCTACATCAAGGGTCAGCATTGAGCTCGTACCTCATTGTTTTAGTTATGGACGACTTAATTAGGCACCTACAGGATGAGGTACCGTGGTGCATGTTGTTCGCAGATGACATAATTTTGATTGATGAGACCCGAAACGACGTCAACACAAAGTTAGAACTTTGGAGGGATGCTCTAGAATCCAAAGGTTTTAAAATTAGTCGGATTAAAACAAAGTATATGGAGTGCAAATTTAGTAATAATAGGAGTAGAGACGAGGGGATAGTTAAGATTGACGGCCAGGAAGTACAAAAAAGATTGTATTTTCGATATCTTGGGTCGATAATCCAGGAAAATGGAGAGATCGAGGAAGATATTGCACAGAGAATTAGAGCTGGGTGGGTGAAGTGGAGATGTGCAACTAGAATTTGATGTGATTGCCGCATACAGAAAGTTCTATGGGACAATGGTGAGACCAGCTTTGCTCTATGGGGTAGAATGCTAGGTAGACAAAAAAAATATACCCATAGAATGAGTCTAGTGGAGATGAGGATGTTGAGATGGATGAGTGGCTAGACAAGAAGGGATAGAATTCGCAATGAATCTATTCGAGAGAATTTAGGTGTAGCACTAATAGACGATAAAATGAGACAGAGTAGACTTAGGTGGGTTGGCCATGTGTGGTGCCTACCAAGTACAACACCTGTTAGGAGGTGCGAATTAGTTCAAGTGGAAGGATTGAAAAGGGTAAGGGGTAGGCCTAAAAGGACGTGGTTGGAAGTAGTCCGAAAAGATATGGGGACTTTTGGCCTCGTTGAGGATATGACCTTTAATAGAGTAGAATGGAGAACCATGATTCATATAGCCGACCCCAATTAATTGGGAAAAGGCTAAAATGATGATGATGATTTGAGCTGTGCATATGGTAGTATCTGATAATTGAATTATATTTCTTGTTGTTGAAGATGCATGGGCTATTATGCTATTTTCTGTTGATCTTATGCATATTCAAGACCATAATTATATTGCCCTAAATATGATGTCTTTAAGTTCTTTTCTAGTGAGAGCCATATCATGTATGGATTGTGTGTGTTATTGCAAAACCTTGTTATTTACTATGCAGGTCAATGTCAAATGCATTGACCATGGCCTCACATTATTATATGTGATGCCATTTATGTTCACATATCAGCAAATAAGTAGTTTTAATTGATATTTTATCCTAAAAAAGAAAAAAAAAACTTTTTTAAAAAAAATGCATTACTATCGATGAAGGTAATGCAGTATTTCCTAGCCAAAATATCGGCAATGTGTTTCCCAGATTTCTTCTAGACATAGCCAAATAGTAGCAATGTATTTCCTAGATTGCATCCAAGTGCTACCCAAATAACAACAATCCTTTTTAGGGGAGGCAATGGACTTAGATCCGAGGGATAGACCCGATCTTGGTTCAGGTATGGGTCAAAAAATTGGACCTGGCAGGTCAGGTCCGCGTCCAAATTTTGGACTTGAATAATATTTGGGTCTAGTTCTGGGTCTGGGTTTGGGTCTGGGTCTGGATCAAGGTTTGGATCCGGTAATATTTTTCGGGCCGTAATATATGAAAAATATTAAATGTTGTTAAATTCATAGATATTTTATTTTCTGGTCAGACCCGGACTCGACCTGACCTGTTGCCACCTTAATAGTATACAATCTTGTACATAATTTGATGCTGGGCCAAAAAATACCAATGCTTATTGGGCCTCACCAGCCTGTGGGTCTCCATCCCGGCCCGTCCCCTTGCATAGCGATCCCCAAAGCGAAGGTTATTTCTTCTTTGCCGCCAAGTCATGATGCAAAAAAACCCCCCATACCCCTCCTATTTCTCTGGCCAAAACACACACACATACACTCTCTCTCTCTTTCTCTCTCTCTCAATGTGGTGGAGGGCCTTCATCCCTATCTCTGGCCAAGAGCCTCACTGTCTCTCTCATGTTTTCTGGCCAAAAAGATTCTCAAGTAGGTTTGAAACTTTGATCTGTTTCATTTTAGTGTAAAATTTTCAGTTTCCGCACTTTCCCCCTTGTGTGTGCGTGTGTGTGTGTGTGTGTTTTAATGTAATTTCCTTCAACAATAATGGATTCTCATAATTCCATGATCTTCCGCTTTAGGAACTTCATGGGATTCTCTTTCTTACCATAAATCTCTCTCTCTCTCTCTCTCTGGTCTTTTTTGCAGTTAGATAAGCATGGCTAATCAAGGTGGAAGCATAAAGGTCTCATCAATCAATGGGGTGAAAACGTATTCAGTATCAGGCCAGCGCTCACTAGCCACGTGGCTTCCCCCCAAGAAATTGAAGGCCCTTCGAAAAGATAAAGGTAACCACATGATTATTTGGAGAAATTATAGTGTTTCTCTGTTTGAATTTCAGTTTATTAGTTAGAATAAAGGTATCCATATGGTTATTTAGAGAAATTATATTTTAATTTTGTTTGAATTCCATATTATTAGTTAGAAGAAAGGTACCCACATGGTTATTTGGACAAATTATAGTTTTTTGTTTTTTGGATTTCATATATTAGTTATAAAATTTGGTGTCTGTGAAGTAATATTTATTGGGTAATTGATATGTTATTTAGGAGACATGTGATTTATTTTTTAACATTTGAACTTGGTTTTATGGTCAAATTTTACTTTGTGTCTTTTGGGTTTAATAAGTAGGAAGATTTTACATTGATATAATGGATAATCTTTTGAAAGACGAAATGGTGTGTCAATTTTGGTTAACAGGGATTTGCACATGAATAACCGAATAATTTGTTGAAAAGATGAAGTGAGTATCTCAGTTTTGGACCTTTGGTTCATATCGATTAAAAAAAATTAACAATTGGCTATTCCTTATGCAAAACTAACTTAGAAGCACAGATAAGGTGCACACCACGGTGATTAAATAATATGACGGGGCTCCTTTTGCCTGAAATTGCAGTTAAGAAATGAAATTTGGCTGAATTGACTGGTAATTTCATTGGCCTTTTCAGTGGACTTGCTAATATTGATCATTCGTCGAAGTTCACATGAATTGAGGTCCTTCTTATGAAATCTTGATTATAACTTTGGGGGTTGTTCTTGTGGATTTCAGGGCTTAGGATGCTATTCTAGACTATCGATAAATAGTATCGATAATTTTCATACTATTTTATAGGAAATGCTGTTCCGGTTACACCACATTTCATACTAAACCTAGCTTCCTCTATTACAAACTTACTCAAGGCTCTTGTTGGATTTTCATTTTTAGTTTTCTACCTGGTAGGTAATGTATGGTTTTCTATAGGATCTGTTGGATCATTTGAGTTAGTATTTGTTAAATTCAACAGCTCATTGGTTTAATTTCACACGCCTAACAATTGAATTGTTTTCCTAACTGAAGCGAAAACCAATTGAGACATATGACTCCACAGATTAAATTGTTTATGTTAGGGTGGCGTTGGTATATCTATTATGTTTCTTTTTTATGAGTATAATGCCCACTTTTTATGTTGTGACATGGAATGCCTTTTATGTTTGGGAGTCCTGTAATCTTTGATGCATTAGGCTTGGTGATTTTTTTCTTGCGAATGTTTTGATACCTTTCTTTCTTGAACTATGCTTATGTCATGTAGTCTTCAGTGGCTAATTGGAAGTTTAGTTTTTGTCATCATCAGAATAGCAGAAGCTGAGAGTTTTCACATTATTTTATCTTGCTGGGGACTATAAATTGTTATTATTTTCATTATTAGAATACATGCGGAGGGTGGATCTGATCCAGGATTTGAGGTTTGAAACTGCAACATCTAAAATCAAGGCAACTCCTGATGGGGAATACCTAATAGCATCAGGTATGGAATTACCTTTTTCCTCTTGTTTATGTTTTGGGGGTGTGCACACTTTTTTTTTGGTTACCTTGTTAAATTGGCCGAAAGAGGCATGTTCATGTTCACAATTCCCATAAAAAGGTAATGGTTATTGTTGGGGATGACCAAAGATCTAAATGACATCATACAAATATGACATGCCTTTCATAGCAGTGTTTTAAAATGCGGCCGCATCAGGCGCTATGCGCTGGGCAGGGCATTGAAAATCCCTGCATATGCGGTTTGCAGAGATGCACCCGCATATGCGCCACATCTCTCCGCATCAAAGCCGAATCCCACATCTCACTGCATCAGGCCGCATAATCTTCCGTCATTTTTTTCTAAACTGCACCCCTCAGGCAGGGGCAATAAGGTCATTTCGACCTTCGAAAATGCAGGAAAAGGGTTTGGGAGGGTATTAAACCCCACAAACAACATTTTTCAGCCACATCCGTAGCTTTTATTGGATCAATTGGATCAAAAAAAAAATTGGGCGGAAATTTTATTTATTGAAGTTCTTCAATTTGTGCATTTGTTTATGCTTGGTTGTTGATTTGTATCTTTTGGGTGTTGATTTGAGGAAGTTTAGGTGAACTTGTGACAACAAATTGAGGGTTTCAAGGATGATGATTGTATTGACTCTTCTTGAGCTTGACTTTAAAACTCTTTAATCTTCATGGACGTTTAGTTTGTAGCATTTTGTAACTTTAAAGTTTGTGGTTGCAGATTTGTGCTTATGGTTGTTGATTGTTGAATGCTAGTTTCAAGTTTCTATTTTCTATCGAGGGATAGTGGATACAAAATCTCCAACAGCTACTACTGTTGGAGTTAATGAATAAACTAAATACATCACATATATCACGTCCATATTTTTTTTCTATGCATTAACTTATTTTTTTAGATTTTTTAGAATTTTTTATGTTTGTTGACTGCATTACCGCGATGCGCCCGCATCCGGACCGCATAGAGCCATATTGCCGCATCGGCCCCCCACTGTTTTCAGCCGCATCTGCATTTTAAAACACTGTTTCATAGGCCATTTTACTTGCGCCCCCTCCTCTCTCTTCTTGCGGGGATGGTAATGTCTATAGATCAGATATAAAATGATGATAATTACCACATAGCAAAATGTTGAATTGGGGACTAAACCAAACAAGAGGCCCCTAACTGAGTCTGATGCATGCCTCTTCAGGAAGTCCTCCCTTTGTAGTTTAGCTGTCTATGTTTGTCTCATCCAATCCAGGTTTTCCTACCTTACAAGGCTGTTAGCTTCCTTTTCTTAGTCTCATCTAATGTTGTGCATGCTTTCGTCGAGCGATTTTTCATTTAACTTTTAGATTTGTTGTTTCTGTCTATCAGGAAATCAATATATTACTCATCTTGTAAAACACTGGAATGTGATGAGTCATCTTGCCATATTCTTGGTGATATTGTCAGTGATATGTTGTTCCCTTTTTATTTTTATGGGCTACATGTTACCACATTTTGTGCTTCATATTATTATGTCAGTGTACAATGTGATGTTTTATTGTATCCTCAAAATCTTATGAATTATGGCTACATATATCCTAGCACATGTAGTGGAATTGAGATAACATACCGTGTGAACTATTTTGGTTTTATTACGTGCCTCAATCTGATGAATGTGCTTATAGAAGTAGCGCAATGTTGAAATTTTAGGTACTTACCCTCCACAAATTAAAGTGTATGAATTGAGAGAACTGTCTTTGAAGTTTGAAAGACATTTGGTGTCAGAGGTCATCGATTTTCAGGTAATGATTTATCTATTGGCTGGCCTTTTTTGCTACCCTACTCTTTTATTTTAGTGCTTGCATATGGTAATGCTGATATTTTGAACTATTTCTTAGGCCCAAAGAGGAGAATGTGGTTTATAAGGCCACTATTTATGTTTTTGCAATAGTTAGGTGTTAGATATTAAGTCTTCTCATAGAAGTAAGTCTGGACCATCTATTTTTAGTCATCCATGAGTCAACCATCTTATATCACATTGGTGATGATTGGAACCATATAACAATATAATACCCATGGAAGGTAAACTTTTAACTTGATAATATGAAGCGATATACCTGACACCATAAACTTTAATGTTGTCCAAAAGCCTGTAACCTTCTACAACTTCAACCCCAACCTGGGTTACTGAAACCTGGATGACTTGGGAAAACTATATAAATAATACTATATTCACTTGGGTGGATAATTAAATTCATATAACACCAATATTCGTCGAGTTCTTGCATGGACATGGATACATACTGGTTTCAGACATGGTACAAGTTTTCATATTCCTCGTGCCATTGAAAAGAGGTGTGGTTGACATGGCTATCATGAAGTAACTACCTAATCCAACAATATTTTACTGATACCATTTCATGGTGAGTAGTAAGAGAAAATCAATTATATATTAGTTGGCTGAACCCACATATATTTTCAAACTTTCATATGTAGTTTCTAAGTTCACATGTCTACTGAACAGAAGGGAAGATCATGACGCTGAAATAATGTAACCAGTGGTTAGTAAAGAAGGAGAAGAATCCAGAAGAATCTGTTTTATATTTGTGTTGATACTTGTCTAACACCATTACAAGACCCCAAACAAAAGAATCCATGTAATTAGATAAGATGAAAGGATAAAGCTACCACGATAAACTACGGTGCTGTCCAAAAACTGTATACTTGTACAACTTCATTCAACCTGGATCATTGAGACGTGAAGACTTGGAAAAATTATATAAACCTCATTATCTTCAATCTGTTGATAGTTGAAGCGATGTTTTACAACTTGGCTCAGCCACAAACTCGGCTCTTGGCTAGACTCAGCCTGAGTCTGGGCTGAGTTTGAAAAGAGCCGTAAAAGAAGTTAAGAAATTGGGGAAAATCCAAAAAAAAAAGAAAAAATTGAGGAAAATAATGAACAACAAAAATTATACAAAAGATGAAAAATGTTTCTAGCTTGACGATACGTTCAATCTAAAAATAATAACACAATTTTGTGATAAATTGCAACAAAAGATCCAACAACTGAAATTTTGCTAGATCAAGTGATATTATTTAAATATAAAGCGATATTATTAATTCGAAGTGTTAAAAAGCAACAAACACAAATTCAAGCAAAACTCGAGTTCTGAGATCTTCGTGCTCGATGCAAATTGATGCCTCCAATTATTGGCAAACCTTCCTCAAATAATCTGGAATTGAAACCGCCAAACCAGTTTGGTTTTTGAGCTTGAATCTTGGATATTCAAGCTCGAATTTTTTTTTGCGTGAATAGAGAATCCGAAAATTAGAATCTCAAAAGTCCAAAGTTTTTTTTTGGCGGAGAAATAGAGCCTATGATTAGATGAAAAACCCAAAAATAAAATTGGGAATAAAATTTCATTGAAGTTCGACCACCCATTGCAAAGAAATTGCAGGTTTTTGAAATTGGGCAAAACCTAGGTCTGAATCTTTGATCTCTTAAATCTGTCAAATTTAATTTTTTTGTCTTCTCAAATATACTATATCTAGTGGAAAGATCAAGCAAAAACCAGTAAATGGGTGAAACTTGAGCTCATATCGAGCCCTTTGAAGGCCATAGGGTACAAAATGGTGAAAAAAAGGAGGGCAGATTCCCCTCCCCCTCCTGGCCCCCCTTTTTTTAAACCGTAGTTTTACAGTACTCAGGCCAGTATTAACCAACCCCAGGTGCTAGTACTGTTCATTTTGACATATACAACCCCCAGATGCCAGTGCCTGTTCATTTTTACATATATCACCCTGGGTGCCTGTATATGTAGTTCTTTGCAATTGAACATGTTTCTGTGATTCTACTTCTCTTTTTTTACAGCCGCTTTATTGCAAATGGATAGCCATGATACTTGTTTGTTGCTGTAGGTGCTGGGTGATGATTATTCTAAACTGGCTTTTCTATGTGGCGATCGTTCTGTTTGTCTCCATGCAAAATATGGAAGTCATTACAGTTTACGGATTCCGAGGTCTGACAATTCTTTCTTCTTCTGAAGTATAATATTATGTGATAGGATCATAAGAGGATTGCTAGTTGCTGTTCTTAGGCTATCTATTTCTACTTAGTCTAGAGTTGCTGTTAAAAAAACTTGCATATGCTGATGGGATTTAGCTTGCAAATAGCTTGAGTTACTTAGGAATGATGTCTAATTCGCTTGGAACATTAAGGGAAAATTAGATACACCACCGTCCCTTGAATTTTAGTCACACCATAAACTCTAGTACTATTTCCTTTTGTATTGACCCCCTTGGGTGAAATTTTTGGGTCATTTTGGATGAAATACCCCTCTTAGTCAAACTTAAAAAGTTTTAAGCTTAAGGCTGGTTCGACTGTTGGGAAAGTTCTTGGAGCCAATGTCGGTTTGGCCCTCCATTGGTTGGACTGGCCTTAAGCTTAACCTTTTTTGTATTTTGACCAAGAGGGGTGTTTTTGTCCAAAATGAAACACATTTCACCCCCCGGGAGGGGGATGTGATCTATGTGTAGGAAGTTCGGTGAAAGGTGGTTCACATAATTTTCCCTAAAGTAAAAGAAGGAAAAATATCAGGATAATACCTGGAAAACATGCATGATCCATACATGTATTCCAGAAACATGAAATACCAAGGCAGAACCTGGAGCTCTCAGTTAAATGATAAATTTACCCCTGGAGTTTAGCTTTTCACCCTCACTTACGTGGTATTGTAGACACTGATTGGGGTTAAAATTGTCATATTGAAAGGCTTTGACATTTCCAGATACTGTCTCAATATTCCAACTTTCTGGACCATTGACGTGATTTATGCAAACTTTCGAAAGGAAAAAAGTATAGGAGTTCAAGAGCTCCCTGATGTTTCCCCTGAATAATTTTGAATAGGACATCGTATTAGACAAATAGCTCCACACAAGCATAAATTGAATAATGGTTATTGAAAATTAGTAATGCGTTTGTGACAGGTGAGAACATTTGGCTATAATTTTAAATTATTATTGGTAAGATTCACTCCTAATGAGCTACTTGATGCCTGCTATATTTACGCTATGCTTTTATTTTCCATGGGAAGATTTCTGCATTGATGGTGCTGTTTGAACTGAATATAGTCCATAAGAAAAAGAGTAATTTAAATGTGCCTCTTGGAAGCAGTACTTCACTTTGAACCAGTAGGTTCACTTAAATAGTGAAACTCAGTAATGCAGGGTAAAGTCCGCATTCCCTCTAAAGCCCTTGCTTCTATCCAAATCAAGCCCCTTAATCCCATCAAACAAACCTAACAAACGTAAAGCTTCAAAAACCTCCTATGGTTGTTTCCAAAGGTGCCAAGAAGGCTCAGTGAGCTTGAGTTCGTTTCCAATGGAACTGCTGCCAAAGTTGAGCTTCAAGTTTCTCTCCAGGGTTTTGCCTGCTGAGGTTGGGCCTCGATATTAGAGATTTGCTAATGCTGCCTTCCTCATATTATTGGAGCTGTGCTCCTTCTCCTTATGAGAAGACCAATCTTTCCAAAGAAACTATGAGTAACATAATCCATTTCATATGACAGGTTCACAGTCCTCCCCCACTGCTCTCGAAAAGCATAATGGAGCAAAAGATGAGCCTTTTCAGAGTACAAACCTTCATAAAATCTTATGCATGGACTTTGGATTGAAACCCTTTGTGCTGCAACATGCAACCGATCAGTGGTTACCATTTTGTCTTTGATTCTGAGAAAATACAATGTGGCTAATCTTGGAGCTTCTCTTCTTTAGGTTCCTCCCATGGGAAGAAATCATCCCCTCACATTTATGTTGTTCATGGATTTAATTGGAAAATTCTTTGAAGATTACGTACCCCAAAGCATATTCCCAACTCTATCTAGTGCTGGGATTGAGAGCAAATCATGTTTACATGTAGACTTCAATAAAAAGCATTACGCGGTTTTGTCATGTGGCCCAAGACACTTTTGTGTGGGTTTGTTTGTGTGTGCCTGAGCTTGTTTTACAATCATATTACAGTTAAAATCTTTGAATATGACAATCTACTTGTATTTTAGCTATGGAATTCTCTCCTATGTGAACTAGCATTTTTTATTAAGAAAACTGACAAAATGTCAGACATTTTTAATCAATCAATAATCCTGCTGTTGCTGCTGATATATAATTATGGCTTCTGTCTTCTGAATAACTATGATAACAGGATGGGAAGGAGTATGGCCTATGATCGTTGGTCTTGCGATTTGCTTTGTGCTGCCTCTTCTCCAGATTTATATAGAATTAACTTGGAACAGGTTGGCTGTATTCCTAGGTTTATATTGCGATTTCAATTTCTTTACCAGAGTTGATTAGATATTGCCTTGTTTTCCTTGTGTATGGGTCTTATACCGTTCTTGTGGCTTTGGATGAGGAAATGCATGCCTTGTATATTTCATTGCTCCAGTTTTTACATACTTGCGTGAGCCTGCCAAGCCCCTAACCACCCCAATTAATATCAAAAGTATTTTTTGTTAGATACAGTACTCAGGTGGGTTACTGTGGCAACTTGACTGAGTACTGTAAAACTAAGGTGATCTTTGGTGGACTGGGGGAGTCTATTAAAACTGGAAATATAAATGGGCACGGAAATCTCACCCCCTCTTTCTTCATTTCTCTGAGCATCAATTTGATCCTGAATTTGGGCCCTACACTTGTTTTTCCAAGATCTATCAGTTAGATAGATTGGATGTGAGCACAAACTTTCAGATTTTATGGATTGAAAAGATCAAAGATTTCAAGCTAGGTTTTGCCCGACTTTATTTATTTATTTCTCCTTTTCCTGAATTTTCTTATTTTTCCCGAACTTTCAGATTTTTTCAGACTTCTTGCCAACTCGGGGGAAGCTCAGGTGACTCAACTGGGACTCAGCCAAGTCGCTTGGACCAGCCAGGGGCTGAGTTCTGGCCCCGAGCGAATTTTTGAGCACTTATTCTCTTTTATTTATTAAATCTTAAAGACAAGATCTATAATGCCAATTTTTCTGCACAACACCGAAGTCTTTTCAAATAATACCTTTTTATGAGTATATATGTTGCATTTTTTGCATTGTCAGCACCATTTTTTATTCAACTATGCCCATCTGAAGATGCGGACAAGCTAGCTAGTCAAAACGTGGGGTATTTATATATGTGAATGTAACACAAAAGCCAACACAAATAAACTAATCAATGTTTGAACCTTTTGCTCATTTTGATGATGCTTGTCGCAACCTTGAGGGTCTATGCTTGCACTTGACTCACCTGTCTAAACAACAGCAGCAGCAATAACAACAACAGCAACAACAATAATGATGATGATGATGATGATGATGATGATATCAATAATAACAATTGACTTATCAACTTAATAAAAATATGTTCGTCATGTAGAACTATATGAAATCGTGAAAGATGGGGTCAAGGTAGAGAAATGTATGGCTCAAATGGTGTTTAAACTTTAAAGCGTTCAGATATGCGAACAAGTTGCAGAGATATTGGCTTCCAATCCTTCTATTGGCTTCCCTTTATTGGCTGAAGCAAATACCTTCGAACTTGTCATTTGAAGCAAAACATGAATTGCTCAAAATAATCATAGAGAAAAGCACTTAGAAATTATGTACAGAAAAAGCGATGAATGTTATAAGTAGTCTACGTCTGCATCAAAGAAAATTGTGGGTATCTAGCTTGTCAATCAACATGGAAAGGTTTCATAACCGAGTCCCTTGGGTCATCACTGTCCGTTGAAATGATGAAAGTGATGTAATGACTTGATCCACTAGAGAGGCAAAAAAAAGAAAAAAAAGTGTGGCAATAATAACTTGACATGACCCTTATGGTGGGTTGCTCTTCCTTTCCAATATTTTCATAATGATGACACAATGGGCTATGTTTTTCCATATTCTATAGTACTATGGTGTACTTAAAATTTTCAGTGTATGCTTATTTTGTTCCCTCTGATTGTAGGGATGCTTTCTCGCCCCTCTTAGTACACGCTCCTCAGCAATAAATGTTGTTACCCGAAGGTAAAGTCGCAAAACTGGAGTCAAGAGTCAACACATTTGATATCTATATCCTTAGAGGTAGGCGCCTGTTCTCGGCCACAAGT
Organism: Amborella trichopoda; assembly: GCF_000471905.2. The sequence continues at coordinate 1,146,951 of NW_006500346.1, read as the reverse complement.
TGATACAATTTTTTTTTATCTATTCAGTAATGTACATGGGTTGGTTGCTTGTGGCTGTGAAGATGGGGCTCTAGAATGCTTGGATTTGAGGGCTAAATCTTCTATTGGAAGGATTAATGCTGTTGCACCATCTGGTGATACTAATGAGGTAAAATATGCTTGGGAAGCAAACAATAATCCAATGGCCTCTAGATATGGAGCAGATCCTGCCACTCATATTTTTAGTTATCCACCCACTTTTTATTCTGTCACCCAAAACTTATGTGGCAATATAAAGTTCCCAATGATTTTAGCCATGAGTAGTGTTGGGTGGATTATTGAAAAAGCAAATGGCTGAATCTGCTCCATATGGAAACCATGGTCTGACAATTGTGACCCACCAGAGCAGGACATGCTCAATGTGGATTGCACTCTCCATCCCATCTGTCATTTCGTTAAACAGTAAGATCCTTGTTGACTTTGGTTTTCTGTTCACACTGGATTGTAGTATGCTAATCCTGTATATTCTATACTTGTTTCATGCTTAGTTCGAACTCTAAATTACCGGTTTAGCAATTTTTTAAATTTACTTGTTAAAGTAATTTTTCATGTGTTAACTATTTTTTTTCAGGAGATTACTGCTTTACAATTTGATGATACTGGAGGATTCCACATAGCAGTTGGAAGCAGTAGTGGAAAGGCAAGCTTAGACAACACTGTGACTTATATTTTCTCTTTTATACCCTGCAATTCTTTGAAACTAATTTTTCTTTTTTTTTTCTGACTTCAACCATCGACTTCTTTGGAATTTGTTGGAATTATATTTATGACAAGTTTGGCCCGCATTGAAAATCAAATGCTCTTTCCCACATTCTAGTCATCCTTCCATCTCAACTTCGTGGTCAAGTTCTTAGTGGTAGTGCACCATTTATATCAGGATCCATAGTTTTGGATCTGGATCCAATTTAATAAGAACCCAAATCTTTATAATAATGCTTTCTATGGTTTTATAGGAGCTTAGTTCAGGTATAGGAATCAGTCATGCCTGCTTAACCATTAGGCCCAGTCACAGTTGTTAGTTTAAGTACCAAGTGCACATGAAACAAAACATTCAGTACCGATTTAGTGGGGGACCATGGTTGAGGAGCACCTTACTAAGAAGGGTTTTATGTGGAGAGAAGATCAATAAAGATTACCTTTCAATTAGTCCAATATGAAGGACCCTTGGATGAAGGACCCTTGGATGAAGTTTTAAGTAGATATCTATTTAGTAATTTTAGGTAATTTAGCTCAAGGTAGAACACTATAATCCAATGGGCTAAGCAAAGCCATAGTCCACTGGAGTTATTTCTATCCATTGAAATGATGGACTGCAAAGGAGAGAGCTGGACCTACAATTCTGGTTGCTTCCTGGTCTGTGCGTTCCACATTCTGGCACCTTCCATCATTCATTGGATGATGATGACCTGTTGGACTATGGTTTTCCTAAGCCTATTGTACTTCAATATATTTATTTGTAGTAGAATTATTAAAGCTTGTCTATTGAATATTTTGTTGAGTTTATTTCTCTAGTGATTGCTTTTTTATCTTGGTCTTTCGTATTATTTTGTCACTAGCATACCTGTCTTTTTATTAATGCCTGTCTGCCAAGTACCCCCCCCAACCCCCCCAAAAAAAAAAAGAAGAAAACTCTCAATTGATTGGTCAAGGCTGTCTATGCTTGAACATGTCTGTGAATTTAATTCATGCAGGTGCTTATCTATGATTTACGCTCTTCACATCCTCTCCGAGTGAAGGACCACATGTGAGTTTCTATTCTCCTTAAACCTTACTTTTTGAGTTTCTCTTTCCTGAGGTTTAAGCTGCTCTGGTCATCTTCTTATGATTTATTTTTGGAGCCCCTTAGGCTGTACTTCTTATGGGAAAATGTAAAAAGGTGGCAAGGATTCTAATCATGTCGCTGGCATTTGTGCAGGTATGGTAGCCCAATAGTGGACATTAAGTGGCATCAAACCCTTAATTCCATGCAACCAAAAATGATTACTGCTGATAAGCATGTTGTGAGAGTTTGGGACCCTGAGTCGGTAAGGAGCAATTCATTATAGTTGCCAACTTACCATCAAATCCAAAGTGTAGTTATTCATATGTTGCTTACTAAGTTCATTTTACATATCTTCACTGCTCATATTTTTCTTGGTTACTAGGGGGATGGTTTGACCAGCATTGAACCAACGGGTGGAACTATCAATAATGTGTGTGTTTTTCATGGAAGTGGGTTGATGTTGATGGCACTAGATTGCAACCAGATACCTGCATACTTTATACCTTCTTTGGGCCCTGCTCCTAAGTGGTGTTCTTATTTGGAGAATTTAACAGTATGACACTTTGCAATTATTTGAACATGTCAACATGGTCTTCAGAATAATTTAACTTTGATAAATGAAGGCATATAATGTTGATGAAGGTTTAGAGCAATGTGTTTTTTACTCTTTTTCTTTTCTGGTCATTTGTTGGACTTTGCAGGAGGAGCTTGAGGAGGGTGCACAAACAACCATTTACGATGATTTTAAGTTTTTGACAAAGGAGGATTTAGAACGACTAAATCTTACCCATCTGATCGGCACCAACCTCTTGAGAGCCTATATGCATGGTTTCTTCATTGATTATCGACTTTATAAAAAGGTAATAATTTCTTGAAGTTTTCCCTTGTTTGGTTAAAATTGAAATCTTTCTACCTTGTGCAATCAAACCATCTAAAGTACCTAAAATTTATCCTGCTCTGTTTGGTCTTTATCATAGTAATAACTTCTATTACAAACAATGTAAGGCCTTGGATTTGATCAATTTCTCGGATATTAGTTATTTTTTAACATTCATTGATTTTTAATGATGCAATATCATTACTTCACTTTATTACGTGTAGGCACAAGCTTGCACAGATCCTTTTGCTTATGATGCATACAGACAACAACGAATACAAGAGAAGATGGAGGCAGAACGTGCTGCTCGCGTCACGGTAACTTCGTGATTCCTTGGCAGTATATAGCAATTACAATATTATCTAGATGTAAAAAAGTTTAAATGCAAAGATAAATACATAGCTACCGGGATTGCCTATTTTAGTAGGCGATTGATTCTGGGATCTCAATTTTGTCGCTCCTTGAACGAATCTCTTAGGGATCTCGATTTTTAAATTTTGGGATCTTGATCCTTTTTGTTGGGTATGCCAATTCCTGATCCCTAACATATACATTGTATGGATGGTGCTTCCACCCATAGAGCTCTTCTAGCATTTCATGATCTCCTGCTTCCGATCTGAATCTCGGTAATTCCTGCTCCTGATCCCAACAACTATGTATGAATAAATAATACTTCGTCAAACAATTTGTTTTTCTTTAGAGAAAAAAAGATAAATATATCATAAAATGTCTTTGCATGTCAAAACAGCACAAACAACAAAATGGAAATCACAGATAAAAAATACTAAGGAAAGAAAAGAAGTTCCAGGACTGAAATATTCATCAATTGTTAGAGGAGACTGAGAGGCCAAGTTTCATGCTTGTGATTATGTGAATATAGATAATTGCTCTTGTTTCTAGTCAAATTTTGGAAAATGTTATGCAGTAGGATGTCTTCCCCGTTAAAAGAATAGAAGGAAAATTACATGAGCCCCCCTACCTTGAATGTTGTACAAATAGACCCCTGCTGCTACTTTTTTATCACACATTAAACCTTGTTATTATTTTCTCCACATTGACCCCCAGGTGAAGTTTTTAGGTCATTCTGGACAAAAATGCCCATTTGAGTCATACACAAAAAATTTGAGGTTAAGGTCGTTTTGACCTTGGGGCAAGTTCTTAGAGCAAAGGTCGGTCTGGCCCTCCAAGGGTCGAACCGGCCTTGAACTTCATATTTTTTGTGTTTGAGTGAGGAGTATTTTTATCCAAAATGAATTAAAAACTATCACCCTTGGGAGTTAATGCAAAAGAAAAAAGTAACAAGGTTTATGATGCGAGTAAAAAAGTACTGGGGGATCAATGTGTTTGAAACTCAATGTAGGGGTGTAATTTTCCCCAGAATATAACCCCCTTTGTACTCTGGGAAAGCTAAGAACAGCCCTAATGGAAGATGAGCATTTGAAATGGGTATTATTTGGTTTTCTTAAGGACTTAGCTACTAATACAGCTCGCATTTAACTTGTGCTTCCCTTCGTCAATTGTTAGGAATTCATTACATTCATCCAAGAAATTGGAGAGGCATATCTCATTATGGATTTGAGAGGTTTGAGGAAAACATAAAGCGGGTTGTATGGTACACAAGAGGACTTCTATGATACAAAAATATTATTTGGATCATACAAAACCAGGTGGTTTAAAAAATGGATCGATGCCTTGGATCGGGCACTCCAAAAACCCATCCGGATTGGTGAATCGGCGATCCGGATCGGGAATCAGCCGACTCAGTCGGATTAAGCTTAATTATTAAAATTCATTATAAATGTTGTCTTTTAGGAATCCAATAAGAAATGAGGGTACTACATTGTTAACTTTTACGTTTTTTCATCAATTTGTGAATATTGAGATGTTCTTTCTCTGTATAAACTTATGTTAACTATTAAATTTACGTCACTCAAAAGAAAAATCATAGAATAATCATACATAGACTACAATAAATAGTAGATTAAAGCGATGAAAAAATAGCCACTAAAATATCGAATTGGCGGAAAACCCTAATCCGCTAAAAAAAACCAAATTATTACAACCTAACTAACTATAATCCAAAATTATTACAACCTAACTAATTATAATATTGTATACTGAAATTAAAATTGTTGGTTTACATTTTATAATTATTTTATTATACAAATAATAACAAATCCAATATATTTTATAATATCATCAAATTTAAAATGTATTATTGACAACTGTAAGAAAAATAGTACATTACATGATTTATAATGCAAAAATTAATAAATAAAATAAAATATTTGGTTATCAATATAGAAATTATTAGAATGTGTACCAATTTTGGAAATAATACTTTAATTTTTTCAAATTTTAATTTTTTAGATTTCTAGAATAAATTTAGTAAAAGAGATTGTTAGTAGAAAGAGAGAGAATTCAAATGGAATAAATTTTTTTTTTTTAACGACTTTACTTTCTGCTTATTTTTTTACAACAAAAACTAAATAAAATTACATGCTGGCTAGGATTCGAACCTCAAACGTCTAAGAGGTAAGTAGGAGTGATAACCACAAAGCCACGTCGCGGCGTATGTATAAAATTTCCATATTAATAATACTTATTCAACTGTCTTAATTTAATGCACTGTTTGTGGGATAATAAATCGAAGAATGAGAGTTACATTTATACATATAAATGGCTTTGTCACATACATCTAAGTGCACGCGTGAAAGCACGGGGGCATCGAGGGCGGGTTGAAGGTTTGCCGCTGCGTGTCACCAAAAGAGATGAAGGTTTGCCACGTGTCGCCACATATTATTGAGAATCGGTGATATGTGATGTGATACGGGCCGGTTTTGATCGGTGTATGACGTCATACCGGTGGTTCACTGTTCAGAACCGACAGTTTTGTTCTAGAACAGGGCGATTCTTGGTTTTACAAAGTAATCGGCACAGGGTTACCGATTTCCGTGCCGACTAGAACGAGTCCGTTCTGACTCGCCGATTTTTAAATCACTGTACAAAACTGAGAAGAATATCTACTTCCCTACAAAGGAATTTGGCACAAATGGGAGAACCTTCATTGGTGTTTTTTCAGTCATTAGAGTTTGTTTTTTCTTTATTTTTTTGTGCTTTATGGAGGATTTGTAACCAATCTGTTTAAACCTTTTCTTCTTAAAGATGAAGAGGAAGTTACCCAAAGTGAACAAGAAGCTTGCTGCTCGGCTGCTCGAGGATGCTGAAGATGCAGAACTGAACATTGATGGGGACACTGCTGCCAAGAAGAAATCAGCCAAGAAAAAGAAAGGGTTGGCAAATGAAATTCTGCAAGACAAACGTTTCTCTGTATTATTCGAGAACAAGGTGAGGCCATGGAACTGGTCTTGCATAGTAGTTTGCTTCTATTCTTCTCTGGTACCAGTAAAGCATATGATATTGTGAAAAAACCATAACCACTGGGGTCATCTGCGATGGATAGAGAGAGGTCTCACACTCATGGAGATAGTGATACCTCCTATACAATGGGGGCTGTCCTATTCTGGTGGCTCTCCATCAACATCAATTTCACTTGATGGTGATGGCCCCTTATGCTCCTTCAAAAAAAAAAAGAAGAAAAAAGAAAAATGAATGCGTAAAAAGCCTGTTAGTGCTTGCTTGCATATCAGTCAATGCTTCCCTTGGTTTTTTTGTAGGAATTTGAAGTTGATGAGTTCTCGCCAGAGTATCTTGCTCAACATCGTAGTTCGTTGAAGAAGCAGCCCTCATTGATAGACGAACACTTTGAGCCAGTGGAAAATGATGATGAGGATGAAGAAATCAATGGCTCAGATGCCTCAACGGCAAATCATTCATTGGAAGATGAGCCTGAGGGGGAGACATATAGGAGGAAAGCTAAAAGGGTTCCAAGGTATGCATATTAATTATATGACTAGTTGGTGCTATACAAAAAGATGAGAGAGCAATGAATAAATTGAGCAATTATACCTGATTTCTTGGTAATCGTATTGCCCAGAAGTTACTATTAATTTATTTTGATCGAATTTACTAATTAAATAGGTTTTTAGATGTACTTTTTGCTAGAATTTTGGTAAATATTCTAGTTAATGCTAGAATTTTGGTAAACAAGTACATCTCAAAAGCAAAGGAAATTGGCCTTACAATTATATATGGCGATTGAACTTTTTCATAAGTTAAAGCCTGGATATCTTCTTTCTTCTTAAGGCTGACATATTTCGATACGTTAGTGTGGCATTAGTCTCTTGTGCCTCGTAAAATACCGAAGACTCTCTCTCTCTCTCTCATTATATTGAAATGCCGAAATCAGACAGTGAGCAAAGATACTACTATTTTGCAGGCTTTATGAAGTAAAGGATGAGCGCCATGCTGAAGCATTTTGGAGTGGGGTGTCATTCTCGAAGGAGGACGCACTTCCTTTGGAAGAGAGGGTAGCTGCCTTGGAGAAGGCTTCAAAACAAGGTGAAATCAGGAGAGGACCTGGTGGATCGCGGGAGATATCTTTCATATCCAAGAGCTTGCCGAAAGGTCCCAAGTACGAGGATGATGATGATATGAGAGAAAATAGAAGGGGTATTGAGTCTTTGGGCTTCAGGCCCGCGAAGCCTCATTCTCGAGGAAATGGTCGAACTCGAGGTGGCAGAAGAAAAGAAGGGAGTCATATGAGAAGTAGAGGGAGAGGTAGAAAGTATTAATGGAAGATTATACAATAACAACTGTTTACCTTTGGTACAAATAAGTGACAATCAACCGTAGCCGTTCGTTTTGAAATTGGGTGGTTGGGGTTTTGCCCACCGACCATACTTCAAATTTGAGAAAATTTCAGGCAAATGCCTCAGTTGTCTAATTATATATTTGACAGCATGAGATGTTTGTGACCTTTTTTGACAAAAGGTAACCGTCTCATTGTATACAACCACTTTTTCCAATTGAGGGATGACAAGCAAGCCTCAGTTTTACTGGAAATTGAGGATGACTACCATCCATCTTGAGATGGGTGAGATAGTAGCAGAGTTCACAGTTTTGGCCATTTTCGGCATGGAGGTAGAGAGAGAGAGAGCTTGCAGTCTTTTTAACTTTATTTTTGTTCTTCCAGCTTTTCTTGGTTGTGTTGAGGTGATTTTCATTGCAATTTTCCTTGTAATAAGTATTGTATTCGGCTGGTAAACGAGATTAATTGTTTATTTATTAGAATATGCCAAAATGATTGTATAGGAATGAGAGGATTCTCCCAACAAGTTGATATCATAGTTATCAAGATGGGATCGGATCACTTAGGTTGATTGTGGATGGGTGACTTCGTTAGTTTGGTTTAAAGTAAAAATTTAATATGGTTGAAAATTATTCAAAATCAATATTTGAATGATTTTGGCTCGTCTGACTGTTTGGTTTTGATTGGTTCGATTTATTAAATAAGTTTTATAATTTATTTTATTTATTTTTTTAGATTTTTAATAATATTTTATATTTTTAATATAGTTCAACGGGTTTGATCGATTTTGATTGGATTTAGACCCTTTTGGTCCGAAGCGTAAGTTCCATTGATATAACTATTGGCTCATGACTATCGGTTTAAAGTCTCTCTCTCTCTAAGCTCCAAAGTAAAACGTACCAGAAAAGGTTGCAATGAACAGGGTGCAATGAACGTTGCTCATTGGCTGTCATCGAGTTGTTTTTTTAACATAAATTCTCGCTTTAGCAGGAAAAGGATTAGAGAAGGGTTATTAGGAGCCCTACGTTGCCGCCTCATATAAACTGCACCTTTAAAACGTCCTATAACTAGTGTTGTTAAGTTCACTTTGACTTATTTTGGCGGAAGAAGTCAAAAGCTTTTAGATATTAGGCCTGGATCGAAATGAAGTGAAGTCAGGTGTTGTCGTTTTAGTCAAATTCAGGTTTGCTTTAGGTTGATACGGTTGAAGATTTGGTCTCTTTGGCCAAAGTAAAGAAATATCTAATTAGAGGTATTTTTTATTGAAAATTTTTATTATATATATATATATATATACTATCAATTTTATTTATATTAAATTAAAAAAAAAGAGTCTGTAGTCTTCTCCCGAATTGGTTAAAGCACTAAATTGTTTCATTTTTCTACTCAACCAGAAGAAGATTCAAGCGAATTTAATAACATTGCTTATAATAATATAAATGTACATCAAGATCAACTCTTTAACTTCGTATGGCTTTTCAAAATTCTAAGTCGTCATCATGTGTTTTTAAAAATGAGATATTTCATCTCTTAGCTGAATTTTAAATAAATTTTCCAAAAGAAAAAGAAGCAATTGATGTTTTTCATAGAATGCTTGTTTTTCTGAAGAGGCACTCAAAAGAAGGAAACGGTTCCAATGGAATAACTTCAAAAATATATTTTTGAGTAAATTGATTCTAGTGTATTAAAGTATAAAAGATGTAGAGATTGCACGTAACGTTTCCCATCGAAAAAGGATCGGTAATTGTAAGCCAAGTAACAACTTCTATCTACTAAGAATACTTACGGGCAAATGTTGTAAGATTCGTTTTAGAGTCTTTTTTGATTTGGTGAGAAAAATGAAGCAATTTGGTGCTTGAGCTAGTTTGGGGGAAACAATAAATTAAATTTTTTTTTTTTGTAATTTAATAGAAATGAATTAGATATTTATATATACAAAAAAAAAATAGAAAAAAAAAACTTTTATATAGATATTTCTTTGCTTTGGCATAAGCCAGCTGAAACTAACCGGAGCTGGCAGTAACAGGCTTTGCCAGAGCGGCATTACCAGGCATCGCTTTCTTCGATCTACGCCTAAAATCTGAAGCTGAAGTTGAGGCGAAGCGAATCCGATAGAATTGGTTGGGGCATCTAAAAATATCATAGGACTGCTGAGCATGAATGCACTTCGGCATCCAGAGATGCAAAAGACAGTAGAGGTGGATCTCCATCAATTACTGACTTGGCTAGTCCCAATTATGGATGTTAATGGGCCGGGTCAGGCCAGGCCAGCCAGGACCCAATCCCTGTCAAACTGTGCAAGGTAGGCTAGGGCCTGCCCTGGGCGTCAAAATTTAATGCCGGGCTCGGTCCGGTCCAAACTCACCCTGAATTCATGATGATGCGGCGCGGCCGGGCATTCATGGAGACCGACACCAAAGCCAAACAACTCGATGGAAACCCATTCAGCACCCTTCCTTCAGCGATCACATTATGGGCGGGGATGATTTGGGGTCTTAGGTTGTGGGTGGAGTTGGATTTCAAAGTTTGAGTTCCTGGTTATGTTAGGATGTTTGTGATGCATCGTCTCTTGAAGTAGGGAGCACTTCTCGTATTCCCCTGCCTCTTCCTGGGATTTGTAATTCCGGAGCTCTGGTCCTTATCTAATGAAATTCACAGTAAACAGTTCAACAAGATGAGGCACAGCAGGGCACCATTGCTAGCCCGGGCTTGGCTTGAGAATATTTTGGGCTTTTGCAGGTTTAACATTTGACTAGAAACTGGCCCGAACTTGGCTTGGAATGAAAGTTTGTGGGAAGTCCCCTATGTAATTCGGGGTTTGACTGAGTAACTTAGTAGAGTTATGCAAAATGTGAGATTTGCTTATTAGAGCTACCTAAATGTGAGAACGGTCAAATGTATTTTTATTGTGGTGTTTAATGGCTTGAGTTGTTTAACGTTTTGCAAGAGGTGACGATAGGATGACATATAAAGACCTGGGTCTCAAAAATTCATTAGAGACAATCGTGTCGATGCAGAAAACCCTTCAATTCGATCATCTCAACCTCAAGTTGTATGGACATGAGAAAAAATAAATTTCAAGTATTGGAAATAGTGCATCTTGTAATATATTATCTAGACTGTCAATTTTTAAGATTCATAGATCTGCTTGATCTGTACTATTTTTAAACTTTAAATATTATAATTAGAGACTTAGATATTTAATCTAATAGATATAGCTCTTTTTATGCAGTATTCAAATGGGTTTAAATAAAAAAATTCCATTGAGCCAATTCCAATAGATTTATTAAGCATTCCAATTGACGTGCATCCAACAGGAAGAACCTTTGGATTTGCCAATTCTGAGTTGGGAGCTTTAACTAATCAAAAATGGATGTTGGAACCATCATTTCATTAGGTCCGTTAAAACAAAAGAGTGAATCTTTCATGTGTATGGAGCTCAACTTGTTCTATTTGTAAAAGTTGAAAATAAAATTTCAGGCTTATCATAAATGTTTTTAATATTAAAACAACATATTTCAACACTATTTGAAGATGCACCCTATTGTTTAGAACCCTGGCCTTGTACAAACCACACCCTTCTAAAAAAGGATGGTTTGATATATACAAGCTTTCTTTGCTTCTCCCTACAACATAAAACTTATATACTTCCTCTTATCCAACCGTCCATTCTAAATGAAAAGCTAAGATTGCCCCAATCACAATGTCATGTCTCTATACTATTTTATTTTAAACTATTTTGACACCAAATTTTGTACGTCCAATCCTCTATTAAACTCGCAGTAGTGAAAAATATATAAAAAAATGTTTTCAATAAAATACAATAACCAAAATACCCCTGAAAGATTCAAGGGGTATTTTGGTCATTATATTTTATCGAAAATTATTTTCAATATTTTTTATAGGTGCGCCCCAATGACAAGATGACACGTACCAAATTTCATATTCATACAATTTGTATAAAAAAAATACAAATAAAATATTTTGAGATGTCAGATCTAAGATCAACGGTGAGTATCTCTCTTGATCAAAATTGGACGGTTGGATGGTAAAGGAAGCATAAATCTTCTATGCTGTACTGGAAATATAGAACCCTTTCCCGTTTGATATTACCTAGGTCTCTAGTTAAGCAAAGAAAGAGGCACAACCCCTATAAAATCATGTAACCTAAGCAAGCTGCAGAGAATGAGATTGTATTGGGTATTTTGTCCATATTGGTGTTGATTCAGTATGCAGTGTCCGTTCCTCTCTTTCATGAGGGTTGAAGCCATTATTTCTTTCTATCATAAAATATTGATTCTTTTCAAGATCAAAGAGTGTTACTAAGTGCGGCTGGATAACCATTAGCGTTTGCTTACAATGAGATCAACACTACAAAGTAATTATTTATCTTTTATATATGGAGGTCACAATTACTTTTGTTTTATAAATTATAAAATGGGTAATTGTACGAGTGCCATACATAAAACTCCAAAAAAAATATTTCTCGAACTTCGTGACTCACCTCAAGCCATTGAATTTGACATCTAATGAGTGAAAGTGATTACAACTTTTTTTTTTTAATAAGTAATGATTATGACCTCCATGTACAAAAGATAAAGATGCCTTGATGTGCGGTGCACAACCCACATATACAGATTTTAGTGGTGCCAGCATTATGCGACCAACATTCCACCCCCAAAAAAAAAAACTTAGAAACATTTTTTCACTATTCTAAGTGGATTAAAACCCAAAAATTACAAACTAAATTTTTTCTCGATTATGAAGTTTTTGAAAAAGTATATGCGGATTATATATACTAAGTGTGTAAAATATAAAGTTTGTAGTTACAACCCTATTATATATACTAAATTAGTTTATTATGTTTGCCAAATAACAAGAGTGGAAGCTACCAGATTTTTATTTAGGCATATTTGGAATTCATTTTTTTTTTGCATTTTAATAATTAGTTTAGTTAGCAACCCCAGTAATGCCCCAAAAAAAATGTCCAAAATACTTAACCCACACCACTATTTACCACAATTATTAAGCCAGATTTTTATTTAAGCATCTTTTGAATTCATTTTTTTTTGCATTTTAACCATTGGTTTAGTTATTAACCCAAGTGATGCACCAATAAAAATGTCCAACACACTTAACCCACACCACTACTAACCATAATTATTAGGTTTTTTAATTTAGAACATATTACCTATTTAACGTTTATAGAGAAATATAAAAATAAATACATAACATAATTTGAATAAATCACAATATAATAATAATTTAAAATATTTTACATTTTGTTATTCAAACTCCTCCCATATCCTAATCTAAAAAGCTTGAGAGTTTTCTCATTTTTATATGTACATTTTTGTTATTCAATCTCCTCTCATATTCTAATCTAAAAAACTTCAGAGTTTTCTCATTTTTATATCTACATGTTCTACAAGTATACAACCTTTATATAATTTACAGCTATTATATAGATGAGTGTGTACACTTTGAGTTCTTCACATAGAAAGCATATTAGTCAAATTCATAAAAAAGGTGCGCCATACCTGAAAAACAAACATATAATATGGGCTTGTTTAAAAAATTCACACCTTAAGCTTGTCAGTCGAAATCCTTATAAAACTAATGATTTATGCTCAAGAGGGACCACATTGTTCATTCACTCCATCAGATAAACTAGATACAAGTGTCTAAGCACTTAATATCAATTTTTTCTTTTTTTTTTTTTGGAAAAATGGCCTCTAACCCTCTTCTTTGGTATTTCCATTCCTATTAACCCCTGGGTTAACTAAAATCTCTTTCACCCCCTCAAGTTTCATTAACCTCCTAATTATATTTTTCTTTATTATTTTTACAAATTTGATCTTTTTGTTTTACAAAATGCCTAACCCATACATTAGTCATATAAATTTATTGATGATAATAATTTATAATGATTATAATTAATTAATAATTATAATAATAAGAACAATAATATATTAATTGTTAAATATTTCATCTCGTATAAGCATTTTGAAAAAGTTTCTTAATAAATAAATAATAATAACTGTTAACAATAGCAACAAATATCTTGATTAATCATTTGTCAAGTTTAAACGATATTTGATATAATTGTAAAATAGGTCATAATATTTTTTTTTTTTTTTCATGTCTAAATTTATAGAGTGGGATCCAAGGAAGTAAGATTGGTTTTAGGCAACATAAGAGAAAGAGAAGGGAAAATTTGTAAAATAAAAAGATCAAATTTGTTAAATAAACAGATCAAATTTGAAAAAAAAAAAACCCCAAAAACAAACATAATTAGATGGCTAACAGTCCTAAAATTTTAAATTTGAGGGGTACAAGAGATTTTGATAAACCCAATGAGCTAATAGAGAGAGAAGTTTCGGGGAAGGGGTTCACGCTTTCTTTGGACGTTCATTGAATTGGCATGGCAAAGACTTAAGGATGCAATTCATATAGCTATGAAAAGAAAATAAGGCCATACTTCTAATCCGCATCCCCAAAGCAATTTCAGCATCGAAAATCTCTAAAATCAATTTTGAACACTAACAATAAAATTTGAAACTAAAAAACTAGTACAAATCTGTGAACATTTATTTTTAAGACAAAATGGACAATCTTAATAATTTGTTATTTAAAATTTAAAATCCTACTTTTTTTTTTCACAACCATAATGTTCAAGCTGAAATTATTTATTTAAAAGATTTTCAAACACTTAGACAACTTTCGATGTGATATGAACTGAGGCTTTAATTATTTTGATAAGGTTGCAGCCCCCATCAAACCATTATCCTTTTTCTTTCTTGGACCCATAATTTCAAGGTCGAAACAAACAACGTTTCGGGCCACGACTTTGTGCTGACCATCACCCTTTCGTATTATGAGCGTCTCTCCTACTTAGATACATGGTTTTTAATTTTCAATAACAAATTACTAAAACTGATCTAATTATTCGGGGCCAGTTTGTACAAGGAGTCCACCTTAAAAAAATAAAGGGGCATGCCTCCAGACCGTATCGGAAAATGCAAAACCGATCCAGGCGCCTTAGATCTATTTCCATCCCTTATTACCTCTAATTATGATAATTATGAAATTTAAAGTTCAAAAAATGATATACATCAAAAAGCGATATACATTAAGAAGCTGCGAGGATCAATTCAAAAACACTGAATCGCACAGTGCGACCCAAAAATCGTCCACCCCATTCCAATTCTTCGTATTATATCAATCAAACGGCCCAGTCTAAAAAAGAACCAACAGTTCCGCACAATAAAATGACAATCCATACCGCTAAATCACCGATCCGAACTGATTTTTGGTTAGTTCACTATTTTTTCAAATATTTTTTCGTCAATTACTGTGTTTTCGGCACAATAAAACAATGATTCGATCCAACGATTCACCGATCCGGACCAATTTTTGGAGTGCCCAATCCAAGTCACCAATCCGTTAATCACTGCTTTTATGTTGACACCTTAATGTAAACTTTTTCCTGCGGCGGGACACAAATACGCCTTCACCTTGCATTGCCTCTCTCTCCCTCCCTACCTCAGACAGAGTCATACAAAGTAATACAAGTAACATCAAGGACACTGAGATGGAAACAAAAGAGTAGTACATCATTGTTTTCTCTAAGCTAATCCAAAATTTAAAATCCAAATCCATTTCAGGCAGTCGTCACCAGAAACCGGAAGGCAAACATCTCATAGCTACAAAGAAAATGCACAGAAAACAGCAATAATGAATCCTAATAATCAGTATTTCCATGACCAAGAAAAAAACAGTTCCTTTCCTGAACTTCATGTTTCACTCACTCAGGGTGCACCTTAATGAATCGCTCATCGCTTGCCACCGCCTCCACCAAGCTTTGGACCCTTTGGGGTAGGGGCCTTGGCCATGCTACCCTTCACTTGGGTCTTCTGTGACTTGGACATGAGCTCTGCTTTTTTTGCTTTCTTCTCATCCTTTGTTTTCTTTATCCTTTCCTTGATCTCACTGCAAAACAACAGTCGAACTACTTGTCAAAAACAAGCTTGGGTCAAGACGGTAGAGGCTAGGTTTTCATAGCCCCGCGTCTCAAGTTCCATTGTCAACAAAAAAAAACAACAGTTGAACTACGATATAATAACCTACGTAATGAAGCTCTCAAGGCATAAGA
>NW_006500346.1:1103906-1116721 GCF_000471905.2 Amborella trichopoda | reverse complement strand
ATAATGTTCAAGATTAAGGACGATTCAACTCCAATCAATCCAGGACACGTGTCCCGACGATGAAGAAAATAAAAAATGAAGAAAGCTTCGATCCAGAATACTCTAAGCCTTTTGCACCAA
Organism: Amborella trichopoda; assembly: GCF_000471905.2. The sequence continues at coordinate 1,116,601 of NW_006500346.1, read as the reverse complement.
AGTACAGTCAAAATAATGTTCAAGATTAAGGACGATTCAACTCCAATCAATCCAGGACACGTGTGCCGACGACTCATGTTAAGATCACATGGAAAAAGAACAAGGAATCTAGATTTTCACGAGAAATCATTGTAGAAGTCGCTGTAGTAATCACTATAGAACTTCTTTCTGCTCGGTCAAGTGAAAAGATTACCGTGCAGATTTCAAACCAATTCAAATCCAGCGACAACTTTATGGATTTAAAACGAGTTCAAATCCGAACTAAAGGTCTATATAAGGAAGCGACCTCACTTTAGCCATGCATCTTAAGTTTTATTTTGGAGTTTATACTTGAGTTGTAAACTTTTTGAGTGTTTTTTTCTCTCTTTCTCTCTTCGATTTTTGCACTCCTCTATCTTTGTCGTTGTCTAAGTCCTATATATTTGGTGGTGTGTTCAGCCTTGTTCCCCACTTCTACAGTTGTAATATGTAAGTTTCAATTTAAAGTTTTATAATATATGTGTTTATGTCATTTTAGCACTTATGTGTATGTTTATGCTTCCGATTTTCTATTAGTTTTGTGTATGTTTGTATTAAATGGTATCAGAGCCAAGTTGGTAATAGTGGTAAACTATAGAAAATTATCCAAAAATATTGATATTATAGTAAGGTTCCAAAGTCGCAGTGACCAAAAAATCGCTATAAAGCCAAGAAGGTGTGTGAAAGTGTAGGGATTGTTTCCTGTTGACTCAAATCTAAACTGTGATATTACTCCTATGGAAAATTTTCTCAGAACCCTATCTATCAGATCGACTTCTACTAGTTCTAGTTCTAATGTTTTACGTGTTAATAGTAAGGAAGAAACAATTATAGATAATATAGAAAAACAAATTCAAAACTGGAGTATCCCCAAGGTTCCAGTTCATGATGTTTACAAAAAAGGAACTTTTGATTTTAAAAGTGATTTTTCAATTAAAACAATTGAAAAAACTATATCTGTTATGGAAACTCAAGACAGTTTCCAGCTTCTATCTAACATATGATAGAAGAACACAGAAGGAAAAAATTTAACTATCTTCGTATTGGATTGGTTCAAATGGCGATTAAGCCGTTAACCAGAACGGCGTTAAATAACTCTATTCTACTCTGTCTTAGAGATAATAGGTATAGATGATTTACTGATTTTCTTTAGGGATTGTTGAATCAAGTTTATGCAATGGCCCTATTTATTTTAACTGTTTTCCAAACTTTTATGTGGCCCTTTCAGATCCAAATCTTTTAAGGGTTTTAACTTTAAACTTGAGGACCCAAGGGTTTGATATGGAACCAAGATCCCAAAACCTTGCTTTTGTTTATAAGATTTGTTATAAGGTTATGAATACTTTATGTCCAAATGCTAGACAAATGGATACAAAGGAACAAACCGTGTTTTTTCAAACAAATATTAAGAAATTTAATCTAGTGATACATAAAATGGTATCATGGAACCAGATCACTTTCCCCAAAAGGTGGTCTCTCCATTCTGCAACTCAACCAAGAGCTTTAGAAAATAGGGAACCAAAACAAATAGTTGAATACCCTGATGGTGAAATTGAAATACAGTTTCCATCATCAAGAAGAACAAGACTAAGTAGAACTAATCCTCCTCCTAGAGTAACTTCTAGGGTTTCTACCTCATCAGTTCCTCAAACAGATTATGAACGATCCCCTAATGACAGGATTGTTTTAGATGGTTTAAGAAAAACCTCTGATCAGGTTCAACAACCTATGCATAGAGTGGATACCGATGATTCCTTTTCCAAACAAAGGCTGAGCAAGAAAAACCTACCTTTTCCGACTTTGAGTTTGGAACTTATGTTAGTAAAAAAGACTCAGAGAACTTTTCTATGAAAAGTATAATAGATTTATGATATAACATATGTGCGTGTGTGTGTGTGTATGTATATATATATATATATATATAGATATATATATATCACTAAAAACTAATACAAAAAATATTATTATAAGCAGTCCTGTTCATCCGAAAAACTAATACAAAAAATATTTCGATCAATATTATTATAATCAATAGGCTCAAGATATGCAGCGAGTTAAGTTCCAACCTTATGAAAATCATTGTTTTTGGTTTTGAATGAAAGGTTTTGTAAATTTAACCATGAACAAGGATCAAGGCAACCTGACATAAAAAAAAATTATGCATATGGCCAAATGTGCAAATTGCCTTATGCAATTACGCATAGTGTTTTGAGTGTCTGCCTTGTGCAAATTATGCATATTGCAACTCAACAGGGAGACTCTAGTGTTTTGAGTGTCTGCCTTATGCAAATTAGCAATACCAAGCTACTTTCCAAGTAATAGCTGATATTTTAGTCGACTTGAAATCAGAATAGAAGCAAATATTTTAAGTACCATGAACCACACACAGTTAACTAATTCATGATGATCCCCCTATACAAGGACAAGCTTACAGCCAAATGTCTCACCTAGTCTTGAAAGCCAAGGAGGTGATTTTTTTTATTTGCATTCCTGACTTTTGCAGAGAGACGCTAAATCAATTTCTCATTTAGGCTAAGTATGACCGCTTTATCTTTTTTTGAGTAAAGGTAACCTCCTATAAATTAAGAAAAATTACATAGTATTCAGTTCTAAAGATGGCATCCCACAAGTTGGGTGCTCAGTATACAATATTAACAGTATCAATCGAGAGAGCAGAAGTATCACTGCTTTATCAATAGTTGAGACTCAATCTGAGAGCATTTTGGCTTGCTCCAAAGAATGTTGCTCATAACACATGATGTTGCTCATAACACATGATTCAATCGAAAAGCAGCTTCAAGAGACTAAATGAAATAGCTGAACTACATGCCATCCCACAAAATTCTCAAATAGTAAACACTAGACATCCCAAAAAAAATATTTCCAATCTCTACAAAATATGCTGATTGAGAATGATAGTGAGAAGGAATGATCAATAAAATCATTATCAGTTCCTTCCTCAGAATTCAAGTAGAACTAAAGGAAAAATAACTTAAATACACTGAATGGGAACAACAGGGGAATATGAACAATCTGCCTGTACAGGAACTGACGGCTTAGATCTCACGAGTAGCCAGCATAAACCACATCAAAACCGTTAACAAACAAAAATTACCAAAATTTCAATGCCAATAAACCCTAAATTCACCATTTCGCCGCTTGAATTATAGAGTCTATGCTTTAATGGGGAAGAAAAATAAAATACCTAGGGTTTCATGGATATGAATCATGAGTTCTTTCCCTGAAGTCTATAAGAGAACATCTGGTTGTTGATCTAAAAGAACAAGAGAAAAACACAAACATTGCGATGAAAAAAAAGGGAGGGCAAAAGGAACTTACTTGAGAACCATGGCGTGCGGCTAACTGTAAAACCCTAACCCTAATTTTTGCCTCTGCAATGGACTGAGCCGAAACCGTACTTCCTCAATTTAACCGCCTTATAATGTCTTCGAAAAATATCGAAATGGGGTTGAAACCACGGTGGAACTGACTACCCTGCCCCGCTGAGTTCACAAGAATATCTAGATTGCCCTTTTAGGTTGAAAAATCGTTAGGAAAATTATAAGAAGTATATCTTAATTTTTGGATTATTGAAAATAAGTCTCAAACTTTTCAAAACCTCATCCCATCCCATCCCTATCATGTTTTTTATTTTTTACATTTTTTTTATTCAAAATAGCCTGCACGGTAGTCTTAAGACCGTGAAGACATCACAATAGACTAAATACCATGATGGTCATCAACGGTTTAATATTTTGAGGTATTATGGCACTTAAACAGTCGTGATGGTTATTAAGAGCATCACGGCGCTTAAAAAGCCGTGATGACCAATAAAGGTTCTTATGCCCCATGATGAAGGTATAACGATTAAATTAGAACCGTGATTGTCTAATAAACCAGCACAATTTTTTAAATGTCGTGATCCTTCAAAACTACATTTGACTTACAACCCACCATGACCATCATAGTTTCAATAGATTGTGATGCTTCACGGTTCTAAGACTACTATGAAAGCTATTTTTGTTTAGTCATCCAAAAATAGAAGTATGGATGAGGTTTTAGAAAGTGTGGGGTTTATTTTTAATAATCTAGAAATTAAGGCATATTTTTTATAATTTCTTAAAATTGTTTTTTTCATTTAATATAAGAATTTTAGCTTTGCTTTCTTTTTTTTTTAGATGTTATATAATTTATTTATTTATTTGGTTGTTTGTAAGAAACATCAACTCGGACTGGCCGATTTTCTTGGAACTAGTGGACGACTAGTTCCATCTTCTTAGAACTCAAACCAATACCTCTTAATGATATTGTTTAGAGCATTATATGACATACAATATTGCTTTGGAATTACATACTATGAGACCATTTACCTTTGTTATGAGAAAGACCATAAATACCCCTAGCCATTTGATTTTAAGGTAGACAACTTAAGGGTTCGACACAAAATTCGAGCAATTTTTGGTGAACTATGAACTTAGACGGTGACACACTCACAACCACCCAATTTGAAATACGATGGATAAAAATGATTATGATTTTTTTATACCAAAAAATAAATGATCTCTTTGTATATATATATATATTGAGATATCTAAATGCTCTTTCCACTTTTAAAAGTTTTAAAATAATACTTAAATTTTACAAATTTTGCTTTTCTTTAAAAGAAAGTTGCTAAGTGGACCGAGCCAGCTTATAGAATCAACTCGCTAGTTCAGCCGATCCGACTCAAAACCAGTGGGTCGCCGGTCCAACCCATTGGTCCTACTATTTACACACTGATTTTGTGTGGTTCATTACTCTTTGTCGTAAATTTTGTTTCTCATTATCTCTAGATCGAATTTTGTTCGATTTAGTAAGGCCTTTAAAATTTTCTATTTGCAGTTTTGCACTAAGAAAAATTACTCATGAAAAACTTGTCCACTTTTACAGCTTTGAGCGAAGCCTCGAAATTCCATTTAACCGAGTTTAAATCGCATGTTTATTTGATATTGTGATCCTCATCATCATCATAGTTATTATTAGAAAAATTATTGAAAATATATCTTAATTTTTGTCTATTTAGAAAAATCTTAACTTTCACAAACTTTATCCTCACGTTTTTTTCTTTAATTTTGGGCTTTTTTTACCAGAATAACCTTCACAGTAATTGTATTACCGTGAAGCACCATTACGGTACTTTAAGTACCATAAAAACTAACTCATGTTATATGACATTTTATATACCACAAGGACTTGAAGTATTATTGCAGCACTAAAATTACCGTAATACTATGTTAAATGTTGTGCATTAAGATGACGATGTTTAAACGTATTATGGTACTTAAAGTACCATAACTTTACTGTTGTTTTATACGGTGGAAAAACAATTGTAATTGTTTTTGTACTTTCTCACTTTTTTTCACAATTTCTTTCACCGTAAAAACCCTATTTCCATATCCTACTCTCTCTAACCCCTCCTAAAAACCCTATTTTTCCATCCCACTCTCTAAACCCACACCTCTCTTCCTTAGCCTCTCTCTCTCTCTTCTTTAGCCTCATCTCTCTCTCTCTTCATTATCCTCTTCCCTCTCTAATCTCTCATCCATTTTCTACTCTCTCCTTCTATTTCTCAATCTCTGAACGAGGTCGTTAAGAGTTAACCAACACCATTTTATAGGTATGTCATCAAAATCGTCAAACTTTTTATTATATTTCTTTGAATGTGCGAACACTATTTTTTAGCAAATATTATGTTATTCTTCTATAGTACTTGATGTAGTTGGGTTGGCCATTGTAATTTTTTTGTCTAAAATATTACGTAAATAAGTTTTGGATCTGTATTTATATTATGGCATATGTATTGCAATCTAATATCCCTATGTAATACAACATCCTCATTACTTTATTGTGTTATTGATCCAAAAAATTTTCATTTCATATTTGTTTTTAAATTGGATATACCAATAGTGATTGAGCTTGCACGCACCAATAATAGTTGATGACATAGTGAAAATCGCTTTACACTTTGGTAGTTTTTTGTGGTTCTTTCAAGAGGAATTCTAATGATGGACATGTTTTGTATGGCGGTGGGGATCTGAAGGTTACATTTTTTATGGGGATCCCATCCTTCGACCAAATAAAGGCTCACTTATTAAAAGTAACAAATTATGCCCCAAGTACCATGTTTATTAGGTATATTGACTCATGGCTACCAAGTAACAATAATATGGTACGTATTGACGATGTTGACGACATTGCAAATGTGATGGAAAGGTCTTCTCTCATTGCTTTGTATGTATCAAATAGATCTATTGAGCTGGACTACACTGAATCTCGACTACTAACAGTGCATGATAATGGTCTACCAAGATTGGCCATGTAAGAAGTTTGCAATGAAATTTATTTTTTTTATTTGATAATATTTTTAGTGCAGATGTTACGGGTTAGGATAATTCTCATTTGTTCTTCTAATATTTTTTAGACAGCAATACCTGACCAAAGCAAGTAGTTCAGAGTGAAGATGAGCATGATTCAGAAATCGAGTGCTATATCGACGACATCGATCCGATAGAAAGCCCTATCAGGATTGACCGTTATGAAGTCTTACTTCAATAGGGTTTTAATGATATACAGGCATGTCATAATCACCTTATTAATTATGCCGTATCACAATACTTCAATATGAAATTTGTAAAAAGCAAGATGGGCGAGGTGTGCTGCAGATGAGCATTCATGACGAGTGCGTTGTTGGAGGGTTAATGCAATAAACTTCTTGAGGGTGAAGAACTTTGTAAACGTGCACTCTTGTGCCGACACACTATGCATGGTTCATCAGCCCCTTGCTCAAAGCCACTGGGTGGCAAGTAAGATCAAAGACCACTTGAATGATATGCCCAATCTGACACCTGGAGATGTTATTAATGATGTATAACATGATCACGATGTCATGCTATCTTGCCAACAAGAATGGCGGGGAAAAGAGGTTGCACGAGGAATAAATGATGATTCTCATGTTAAGGTATACGAGGATCTTCCCAAGTAGTTGCATAAGATTCGAATCACTAACCCTGAAACCCTAACGATTCTTCAAACTTATAATCATGATAGGTTTGAATGTGTGTTTATAGCCAATCATCCATGTTTGTATGATTTTATATATGATTGCAGGCCATTGATAGGATTAAAAATGACTTTTTTAAAGGGAAGATACAAAGAAATACTATTGGCCACAATTGGGTTTCGGGTAGAGTTTATAGGTGTGCGATACTATTACAGCATTTCAAGCGTCGTAATAATACTTCAACTCCTTACGATATATAAAATGCCGTATATCATGAGTTAATTTTTACAGTACTTTAAGTACTGTAATGGTGCTTCACGGTAATACGACTACCTTGAATATTATTTTGGTAAAAAAAAAACCCAAAATTGAAGAAAAAGAGTGTGGACGAAGGTTATGAAAGTCAAGTTTTTTTTTCTAATTGGACGAAAATTAATAAATATTTTTTATAATTTCCCTTATTATTATTATTATGCAAAGATAAAAGCATGGTTTAAAAAATGAATCCCACCAACCAATTTTCATAGTTCAAACTTGTAGCAGTAGGTGACCAGTCCGAGTCATTCATGAGATCATGACTCGACCCAATTCGCCCTAAAACCATGATTTATGTGTTTCAACATTATTAAATCACTGGTTTTTATACTTATTGAGAATCCTAAACCTTGTTGTAACGTTATAAACAGCCAAAATTCAATATTCTTAAGTTCTTCTACATTTTTTGTTTTTTGAAAAAATTTGCCAAGTTGCCTAAACCATCGGACTAGAAACCAGCGGGTGATCAACTCTGCATTTAAGCTATCCAAAGTTGTAGTTAAAGGAGGAGCTCCCCTCGAACAAACTAGCAGTTTATGCATTTGCCCATTCATGCTGTAAGAAAAAGCAACTACATATAATAATTTCCAATTTAGCCCTAAATAAAAACTGACAATAATTAATAGTAATAAAAATAATAGCTTTCAATTTAGCCCTAAATAAAAAATGATAATAATTAATACTAATAAAAACAAACTTCTACATACTAGCTTTCAATAGGAAATGCATACAATGATGCTATTTGCTTTTAATACAATGAGGTAAAAAACATTATTGACTGTTTGATGCAAAATCTGAGGAGGGCGGTTGAGGATGTATCTTTAATTGAACATAAAGTCCGAAATAAAATTTCTTGAACGTTATGATCCACTTCAATCTATTGAATTTCACATCCAATGGCTAAAATTGATTGATTTTCTTGTAATAATAAAAATAGTATCGTAGTATACAATCCCTTTTTCAATCTTGTAAATCAAAAAGAAAAAGTTAGGGTTCATCGCATTTGTAAAAAAGATAGTATTTCACGATGTATCTCGTGATAGTAGTTTTCACATCAAAAAAGGGTGCAGAAAGTAGTGCAAAATGAATCATTTTTAGGGTTTCATCACGAGAATCAATGAACAAGTCTCTCACAAATATTGCATCTACTTCACGTGTACTTATTTATCACGTAATGAATGAACAACTTATTTCATTGGACACCAACCCAATTGTGATATGGCTTCATACATAAACAAAGCATTCAAAATCTTTCTCATTCTTAGCACTGTTTTATACAGCCAGTAGAATCCTTGTATATTGTTCAGTGTATGAGAAGAGCCGAGAAAAGAATGGTACATGTGTGCAGAATCCAAAATTTGGGATGCAATCTAATCAACTTAGGGTTAAAAACTAATTACACAGACAATAAAAAGAAGGAAGAAGAATTAGTTCAATATACATCAAAATAGCTCAGAAAAAAAATCAAAATCACACCCAAAATTGAAAATTTGAATAGTCCATTTCTAGGACTGGAACTCCTGTTTTACTAACAATATATCCAAACATGGGAATTGTCAATATTTTAATTGTTCAAGTAAACCCATTGAGCATTTGAATCTTCAGCATGCTAGAAATGCATAGCATAGTTGAATCTTGTCGAACTGCAACTAATAACAAGGTTCCAAATATTTCCATTAAACAAAGTCCCAAGTCCCAATCTGGAAAAAGTAAAAAAATCTTAATAATTAATAATCAGATTTTATCTAAACAAATATAAGAAGAGGTGACTCGATGCTCAACTCACAGAATGGAACCGTATCTGGTCCCAATGAGGATCTATCAGTCAAAAGAGAAAAAACAGACAAGGAAAAGAAAATAGAAATGAGCTGCCAATTAACAATATCAAGACAAACTAGATGTTCAGTAGGGATTGTATAGAATGATGCCATTCCCCTTCATCCACAAAGGTCACAAACAGATCCCTATGAATGTTTCAACCCCCAGCATTTTCTCTAGCAAACCCGGCTTGATTTGCATTGGACCCCAGTGGCATGGCAGAGCGAGATACCTTATGCCTGCAAAAAGAACATATGTTCACTGTGCATACACACAAATGGAGAGAGAGAGAGAGAGAGATCTAAAATACACTGTATCCAATAACTGAGGGAAAAAGTTTATACAAGTGCGAGGCTCTAAACATTCAAATTAGGGCGCACCTCAAAATTTCACTGGAAGAGGTTGGTTTGATGCCCAAATATCCTCAAATTGATCATCTTGACCTCAAGATGCATGGACATGAGAAAAAAATGAATTTCAAGTTTTGGAAATAGTGCATCTTGTAATGCATTTTTCAAGTTTTGGAAATAGTGTAATGCATCTTGTAATGCATTTTTCAACCATCAATTATCAAGATTTTCAAGTTTTCATAGATCTGCTCGATCTACACTATTTTTGAAGCTTTAAATTTTATAATTAGAGATGAAAATATATTTTAAGGCTATCACAAAGATTTAAGAGAGAGAGTGGAGAAAAAATCTATTACTAAACGACGATGATGAGAGAGACAGAAAGAGAGATATATGTTCAATATGCAATAAATAAATTAGAGGGAGCAGATCATATCTATTAGAAATGCTAGAAAGTGATATGAGAGAGAGACAAAGAAAGGTTCAATATGCAACAAATAATTACTTCGAATAGAAATGCTAGAAAATGAGTAGACACAGGCTATCACAAAGATTTGAGAGAGAGTGGAGAAAAAATCTAATACTAAACGATGATGATGAGAGAGACAGAAAGAAAGATATATGTTCGATTTGCAATAAATAAATTAGAGAGAGCAGATCGTATCTAGAAATGCTAGAAAGTGATATGAGATAGAGAGATAGAGAAAGGTTCAATATGCAACAAATAATTACATCCAATAGAAATGCTAGAAAATGAGTACACACAGAGATGTTCAATATGCAACAGATAAATCAGATAGAGATCATATCTATTAGAAATGCCAGGACAATGATGCTGAAGATGGGTGTGTGTGTGTGTGAGAGAGAGAGAGAGAGCTTGGTCCACTTTCTGACTTACAATCTTGATTGATTTCCAATCTAGAAAATGATAACTGTTGATGAGTAGTTTCATCAGGGTTTTAAAACAAGGATCGGTGCGGTGGCTTGCCCACCCACCAATCCCAATCCAGATCGTCCAGATCCGCAATCTGGCAAAACAGAAAAAGAAAAGCCATAATACCATTAGAGCACCAGACGGATGGTTTGAACCTCCGACCAAGTGCTATTTTCCTGTGCATGGTCAAGCCAACTAAGCTATTCCAACTATGTAATACAGTATTTGTATGTTATATTTAAGTAAAGATCTATTTTGCCAATTCCAACCAATAGCGGCAATGGCCTTGAACCATTCTCAATCTAGATCGACAATTTTTCATTCATGGGTTTCCCTTTTTATTAAGGATTTGAATCCATTTTATGGCTTTTCTCTTCACTATGTACGTTGGGTCAGTTTCGCAGTTGAGCTAGCTCCAATCTTCCAACGTTGGCATACTTACCGTCATCTTTTTAATGGTTTTTGTAAAGGAACAATGCTTCTTTTTTATACAAGGAAACCAATCTAGGAAATGAGGGAAAGAACGCAATGAAGATCATTTACTTACGGTACTAGAAAGTTATAATCACACCCAGCTATTCAATTTGAAATTAGATGGCTGGAAGCATTCCCATAAATCGAGCTCAAAGTCCAAGAAAAATTTCCTAAGCCATGTGACACCCTTAACCGCCCAATTTCCCATCTGACGGCATAAGGGTAACTGTGATCATCTCATACCAAATACAAATGGTCTTTGGTGTACAATCCCAAGAACTGAATGGCTTTTTACTTTGTTATCTATTAGTTACTTTGACGGTCGCTATGTAATTTGTGGATACTGGCTCACGAATAACTAAAAATAAACGGAAAATGAATTAGGAAAACCATGTACTATATATTTCAATTTAGGACACAGTTTCTATGAGTTCATGTAGAAATGAGCCACCTCTTAAAAATCGATTTTTGAGATGGATTTTTTGCCCTAATTTTTAAGGACATGTAATCTCTAACATGGAGATCATGAATATGAATAAATAAATAAATTTTGAAAATTAGAAATAATAATTTTACTACGAAAACATTTGGACCATTAGTTTCAATTGCTTTTAGATGGAACACCCATTTGCATCCATTTTTAAGATGGATGCTTTATACCACAAGGACCCCAAATGTAGAAATGCGGTTCCCACCGCATGAAACAATTTTTCTTCAAAAAATATAATTACTAGATTAATTTAGAAAATTATTACACATGCATGTGATACAGTGGTCATGTTTTCTGATCCAACACACGTGCAAATATGTCAGAACCAAGCCAAAGACAAGGTGATTAGGTGACAACACTTAGTGATTGAGTAAATCGATTGAGGATTCACACCTTCGACATTGTCACAAACAAAGTAATTGAATCTGAATCCTACAGGAAAACAAGGTTTCAAAGTTCACAAAACCAAAAAAGTAAATAAAATAAAATAAAGAGTTCCCCATTTCAATAGAAAGACAGAGAATCTGATAAATTCATAACCACATTTATTGTTTTTAAAGAAGAAGAAGTTACTCAACCACTCTCAACTACGAAGTAGCACATAACCAATCTCTGGCCACAAAATAAGGATCTAACAGCCAAGACAAATTGGATTTTAAAGCATAGCTCCTCAGATGTCTCTTCATTTCCACATTTAGCTTCGGAAATTGGAACGATAACTTACACATTGAAAAGATCAACATCACCGGAGCAGTCCCATATATAACAAGCAAACCAAAGCTTGTCAATACTCAATACTACCTAAGTAACCAAGAATTAGAAGTTAATTGCATAAACTGAAAAACCAAATGCAACAGCTTGTTTAAAAAAAATATCTGATGAACCCAACACTTCTAATATGCTCTTAACCTTAAATGTGTAAAGAAGTGTAAGTTGACGAAAGAACGAAAAATGAAACTTGAAACATTAACACCAATATGCAAATATGTCAACGAAAAATGAAAATTTACCTCAAAAATGGGTAATAAAAAGATGAAAAGACAAGCAACCCACTATTAAAAATGGAGAAACTATATAGGCAAATGTCAAAGCCAATAAAAAGGAAATCTAGGGCATTTTCAGGACCAAACTAATCACTGAGTTAGGAGTTGAAGAAAATTTTATCAGGAAACTCGATCCGTCAAAATCAACTCTCATGCCAAATCTCGTAATGATTAAGCCCAAGAGTGTCATGACTGATGCATGAGGAAGATTAAC
>NW_006500346.1:1087208-1101207 GCF_000471905.2 Amborella trichopoda | reverse complement strand
AAACGTAATACTTTTAAAATTTAAAGTAACTACTAAATTAAATTAAATTAACCTTACCTACACTACTCTCTACTACTGTACTTACGTTAGTTAGTAGGTAGTGTAGTAGTATATACTACTATATATATATATATATATATATATATATATATATATATACACATTTATCTTTGTTACAAGAAGGTCACATTTGCTCCTATTCATTAGATGCCAAATTGGACAACTTGGGGTGTATCACGAAGTTCAAAAAAAATCTTTTGATTTTTTTGCTTTGAGTTTATTCAACGGCGCACTCACAACCTCCTGCTTAAAATTGGATGGACAATGGTGGTGATCTCCTTGTACTAAAAGTAATCAGTCTCTTTATATATTTAATCCGAGTATTATCCCAACTATTTGGGATCAGATATACGAATCCTACTCAATCATCCTGCTCTATCAAGGGTCATACCTTCAGTCAGACTATAAGTCGCCATATCACTTCTCAGTACTTCCATCCATGTCCTTATGAGTCTTCACCTTGCCCTTTTAAAGCCTTCCACTTGAACCAAATCATCCCTCCTAACTGATGTCGTTCTACGTCGATGCTGCACATGGTCAGACCATCTAAATCTACTATCCCTCATCTTATTGCCTATTGGAGCTACCCCTAAGTTCTTTTTGATGTATTCATACTGACTTCTATCATTTCTTGTCTTTCCACTCATCCATCTCAACATCCTCATCAGCCACACTCATTCCATGGATATGTTGTTTTTTGACAGCCAACATTCTGTCCTATAAAGTATGGTTGGTCCTATATGCCAGCATTTATCTATTATAGAATGAACCAGCTTATCCACTTCTAAATTTCCCTCCAGCCACTCTAAAACACATCCATTCCAAATTTCCATCCCACTATCTTCCTCTTATTAGTGACTCTAATTTCACAAAGTGGAATTACCATGATTGGTATACCACATAGGAAATGTAGAGTGCTTTGAATCAAACTCGACAAAACCATATCATATCATGCCTGCAGTTATACATGTAGACAAAAACCACTTACACGTACAAAATGAAAAATGTAAGTAGTTAAGATTAAATCCAAGATAAATTTCAGTTACCAAGGAAATAGTTGAAATGGGATTAATGTCATTTTGTTGAAGTCTAAGCAAATTTGCATCATACGGGTACCATTGGAATTTTGTGACAGTTCACATTTTTTATATTTATGATGCAATAGCACTGATTTTGGATTGGCAGGGCATATGGTATGTGGTGCACCACAGAGGCGTGCACCATACATTCATATGATGAAGATCTATCCTACCCAAGTAAATTCCTATTAGGAGCTATGGTTATTCTTCACCATTAGGAATGGACTTTGAATGCTCCCATGATGTACAATATGCTGCAGCCACATGCTAGTCATATTGGTGGTTTCTAAGTTACCCTTGCTGAAAGTTCTACGTTATCCCTTTTGGAAATTCAAAATCTTTGGGATTTAGTTCCAAGTTAATATCAAATACCAACTTGGAAATTGGTACCATGTTTATACCAATAAGGATATTTGGAATTAGTGAAGCATTCGAAAATTTAGGAGGATCACCACAAAAATAATTTTTTAAAACTTTTATGTGAATGTGTAAATAGCCCTTATATTGCATGTCATTAGGGACTCTCAAAAAACGAGACCGTCACCTTTTGTACATTTATGTCAAAGATACCCCAAGCTATGGTTGTAAAACTGGCTAGCCGGGGTGATCATTTCCCCGCAAAAGATCCAAGGAAAATTTTCTCATTCCAAGCTCGGTAATTGGTACACCCGCAGCGACTTGATTTCACATTTGATGATCAAGGGTGATTGTAAACTTTTTTGTACTAAGTATTTACAGTCTTAATGTGTACTTAACATATTAAAAAATATCTACCGCAGTTTTACTTATGTATGGGTTATGAAGGAATTTACCCCGATTTTCAATAATTTGAAGATCCTAGAAGAGACCATTATAAGCTTCATTTTGGATCGTTGTAGTTCTGATCAAATCAAATTAAGTACCAAACTATAGTGGATAAATTGGTTATTCTTCATGCATTTCCTTTCTTTCAAAATATTTGTGATTTATCCATTTGCATATCTCACTTGCGAAAATATAATATACTTGCATGCATCATATAGGCCATGCGCCAGCCCGATAAAGAATTTTGTGGAAAAATATGGGCCCCCTAGAAAATAAGACATGATGGAGGCATACTATCCTATATATGGTACAGCTATATTGTTGGGTACTCAGACCCAACACCTACTGTCCATACTCCATACTCATCCATGGACTGTGGAGTTCATGCGTTGTTCGCTTTTAAGGCCACTCCAATATTTAAGAGGGACAACCACTCAAAAATATTCCGTTCCCTGTATGTGTATGGAATAGGGCACCAAGTCCCGACATCTACCATCCATGTTGAGGATGGTTGATGATAAGCTATTGCAAACTTTAGTAGCCACTAATTTGTTTTGGTTGGAACAATTACTTAAAAGTCCATCGCTTTTGGAAGCATGGTCAAATGATATTGGGCAAAAGCACCCAAGTACTATATTCGAGATAACCATAGTAACCAAACTCATTATGGTAAGGGTCAGACAGTGTCTCAAAAAGCGCTAGGCGGGTCCTAGGCGGCCTGAGGAGTCCAGGCCGCCCAACGCCTAGGCGGGCACCCAGAACCTGGGCGGCCCAGTTGAATCCAAATAAGGATTCTGCAGTTATGTCAGTATCAGTTATATGTATTGCATTACATAATTCAAATTATACTACATATTAGCATTTAGCACACACTCCATAAGCCTAACCATAATCCATAAGTCGGTTCATACTTCATATCCAATTAAAACTTAAAATTTTCCAACCAACCAAATTATCAAACCAAGTTATCAAATAGTATCACACCAATACTGCAATACACCACCATGATGAAGAAAACAAAATTGAGTTATAAAACTATGAAAGTAATACTTGAAGACTTAAAAGAATCTTCAATAGTTCAATACACAATACTTCAATCAAAGTTCAAATGAACTTAAAACCCTAATTTTTGGGCCTTAAAAACAAAAACAAATGACCAAAATTGCCCCTACCAAAAGTTATTTCCACCCCTGGGCGGGGCGTAGGCCCTAGGCGACGGGCGCCCGACTAGGCAGGTTATGTAGCGCCTAGGCGGCCACCCAGGGATCGACCGCCCAGATTAGCTGCCCTTTCGGACCGCCTAGGCGACACTGGGCGGTCCGCTTTTTGAATCACTGGGGTCAGATGCTATTAGTCAAACGAGTATACAATTGGGTTACTCTAACCCAACATCCATTGCCCATGCTTCATGGCAGTGGAGTTGAGCAACTACTCCCACCAAAAAAGATTTGAGCAGTTAAAAAATGTGGGCAACAACTCATCATCCACTGTCCTGGGATAAACATGGACTATGCATGATGAGCATAAGTACCCTGTTACATACACATACAAGGCATAAATATTTTCCACTAAGGAATGCTAATGGTGGATATGAGCAATCAATAGTAGACTCCCAAGATAGAAAATGTTGGAAATGAGGACGCAGAATAAAATTCAGATGTCGGAAATAGGAATGGAAAGAGTAAAAAATTCAAAATATGAAAATGAGAATACGTAAAATTTAGCCGACAGAAACAAGATTGTGGAGAGTAAAATTCATATGAGAGGAGGTAAAGAGAAGACCTGACAGGAGGCCAATTGAGTCAGACCCGAGAGGAGGCAGAAAGACCTAATCTGAGAGAGCCGGATTGAGGAGGAGAGAGGTCATACCTGAGAGGAAGGGGAGAGAGGAGGCAGAGATCCCCATAGAAGAGCCACTCAAATCCAAAAAACTTTGTATTTTGAGAGACTCTTGTGTAGATCTGAGTGTTTACTATGTCATAAAGCTTATTGTGCTCTGTACATAAGAACCTTTGGTGCTATGCAACGATCACCACTAACCATATCTAAGAGCCATTTGCGCTCTGAGAACAATCCATCACTGTGAACCTCAAAATCTAAGAGATCAGAGAGCATCTCGTAATCTCAGGTTATAGCCATTTGAGCTCAGATCCATAAAAGGAGGTGAGAAAACTGCAAAAGCATGTGGATAGAAAGGGAGGTAGAGAACCATTTGGGGAACATAAGACTGATAGTCCTATATTTAACATGTTTTGTAATTGTGATTGGGAGCCTAAACCTTACAGGTTCCAGCTGGTGGGGATTCACAAATCTATAAAGCCTTCCTCTCAGAATTGTAAAGCCATACTCTCATATCTGTGAAGGTTAGAGTCTTCAAGACATCAACACAGATCTAAGAAGCACTTTGCTCCTCTTCTTTGAGAGGAGAGAGTTCACCTAAATGTCTACTCTGTCCTCAGACCTTTGCTTCCTGTTCATTGAGATGAGATAGTTCACCTAATTGCCAACTCACTCCCTTCTTTGAGAAAAGAGAGTTCTGAAAATATGCAAGGATGCTTTATTTTTTTAATCAACAGTCTCATGGCATCAAACATAGTCCTTAGATTTTCCGAGAGGATAGAAACTCGGATGTCATTTTCTATTTTAATGTCAGTTCCTTCTAAATTGGTCACATAGATCTTTCACTTTTTGTGCAAACTCAATGATGGAGCCATTGCCTTGTTTACATCCTTGTAGATCTGCTCTCAATAATGCCTTTCTCGCACCGCTCACCTACTCGTGCACAGTTGCAAACCAATCTCCGGCTACTTTCGCTGTTTCCACATCTCCACATGAGGAACATATCGGGTCCACATGAAATTTCATTTGCATGTAGGGCCTTCCCATTCTGCTTTTACCATGCCACGAGCCTATCTTGGGCAATCGGTCTATGTTCAGGACAATTGAGCACCTCCCATTGACCTTGCCTTGCAAAGTACCTTTTCAGCCACACCTTCCAATTTCTATACTTTATTATTTTTAAGTGAGGACTTCAGTAACTATGGTACTTAACATTGACAAGACAGTTTCTTCTTGTTACTCTGGCAAAAAGTCTCTTAGTGAAACTTAATCAGCATACATCTTTGAGAGAGAACTAAATGTTTGACAAACTGTGGTCATTTTCTTCTTGTTACTCTGGCGAAAAGTCTCTCAGTGAAACTTACTCTGCATACATCTTTGAGAGAGAACTAAATGTTTACCAAACTGTGGTCAAAGCAGTATATACAATGTTTCGAGTACTCTATTAACCGCGATCATAGTGCGCCCTTTTAATGAAGAAACAGAGAAGAAGGAGAATCAACGGAACCCTAGCCCAAATGAATAACTGATTCCCAGGAAACCCTATTGACCGCGTGGAGGGATAGCAGAGAGTCCCACAGATGAGTTAGCCCAAAAGCAACTAAAGGGACTATTCTCTTACCTAAAAGCAAACAAGGCAGTAAGGAAAGGAATGGGCTTCACCATACTTGTTTGGAAGCCTCACTTGCGGCTCAGGAAAGACAAGAAGCCTCAAGCAATGTGAAACAATCACATAGAGGCAATCTTACTCACAAAGCAAACTTCGAAATTGGAACAAGTTTCAATTGAAGTAAAAAAATACTTGGGGGTTGTCTTCCCCATATTGAATTTTGAAGCCCAATGGCCTGGCTTTGATACCATGTTGAAAATAATATGCGTGTAAACTTTCATTGTTGATGGCAGCAGACAAAGAGAAGAGAAAAACAAACCTTTTTATTTCCAATAAACTTGGGCTTCGATGGAATTTATAGAATTTTCACTCCATCCATACTTTATCTCTCTAGGCCCAATGGCCTCTCTCACACTCCTTTCTCTCCTTACAAGACCCATTGGACCTACTTTTTCATTCCTCTAACTGTCTCTCTCAACTCTCACATCACCTCACATGAACCCACTCTCAGAAGAACTGTTTGACAAATCAATTTAATATTCAAATTTTTCAAAATCTGAAAAAAGGCATTGTTGTTTTTCTTTATATTTGGATAATATATTATCCCAATATGCATTGTTTGTGTCTGTTTGACTATCTTCCTATGTTTTAGAAATTTCATAGATCTAAAATATTTTACTTTTTTTTTCTTTTTGGTTTTTTGGGTTGGTTGTTGTGGTTGTTTTGTGTGTGTTTGTGTTTTTTCTTTTTGTTGTTCTTTTCTTTTTTTTCTTTTTTTCGTTTTTTTTTTTGGGGGGGGGTGGGGGGACACAAATCATTTCCCCAAGTTTTTAAAACAGTCCACTAGTACACAGACTAGATGGACAAAATCCACATCCTTGATGGATGCCATTTTGGTTGGGCCAGTGAACAGAAAACATGTGAACATTTTAGCCATTTTTAAGCCATGCCTTCATCTATTGACCTTTCAGTCTAAGATAGTTTATCATGCTTATTGTGTATATTTAGTGTTATCAGTCTAAGATAGTCTAACAAACAATGTTTCATTGCACCCTACAACCGTGTCGATTTTATGAACAAAGTGAGATTAGAAGCTCCATAAAACTAGAATAACTAGTACTAAAACATAGAAACCATTATGGAATACTATCATCAACAACAAAATAATGTTAAAATCCCAATAGGACGGCTATCAAATTTTATAAAAATACCATGCAGCATAATTAGGGAGACAAGCATATTATCGCAAAGGGGTCGTTTGGGTACCTGGAAAAATAGGAAAATATATTATTGGCATCATACAGTACTGACGTAACACATTACCTGCAAATAGATTGTTACTGTTTGGGTAATATCTAGATTCAACCTCAGAAATACATTGCTATTGTTTGGCTATGTTTGAAGAAATCTGAAAAATGCATTACCGACATTTTGACTAGAAAATATTGTGTTAATTTTATCTATAGTAATCTGGTTTTTTAATACTTTTTTATTTCTTTTTAATATGAAATATTCAATTAAAACCACTTTGTTTTCTAATATGTGAAGGTAATATCTGGGTTGATTTTATCCGGCAATAATTACCCGGCAAGTTTGAATTTACATAAAAAAAAAAATTTAAATGCAAACCCATAATAACCCAATAAGATTCCCACCCTACTATTACTACACTTTATTCAAAAAAATCACATATTCCCAATCCCAATACTTCCACCGCCTATACCACTTCTCTCTCCTCCTCCACTTCCAATATTTCCACCGCCAATGCCTATTCTCACTCCTCCGCCACTGCCTGACCTACCACCCCCTGCTTGTTCTCTCTCTTCCCCCAGTTTCGATGCTTCCACAGCCTGCGCCTCTTCTCTCTCCTCCAGTGCTGCCTCACCAGTGAATGTAATACCACCTCCACCAGCGGTGCTGATCCCTTAGCCCCCACAAATTTCACATTTTTCCTTGAAAAAATGGATGATTTTAGGCATGCTTTCCTTGCTTTGTTTATTTTCCCCCTAAACACAAGGGATGATATGAATAAAGGTTGTAAATTTTGAGCAATTACAGATAGAAAGGAGGATGCACCAACATTACCAACCTCCAAGCTAGAGAGAGAGAGAGCGACAGTTTTAGAGAGACAAAGAAAATGAGTGTGAGACCATGAATGGGCTAATGCTCGGAAAGAGGATCTACTTTGAAGATGTGGGTTCTGGAAATCTGGCTAAGAAACCACCTGAAAATCGAAATCCAAGTAGGTCGAGTGAAAAACTAGGGTTTCGGGCCAAAATGGGAAACCACCAAGGAGCCAAGTCGAGGGATATAGTGCGAAGCCATATTATTGCAGGCACAACAAACAGAGTTTCTCAGCGAGAGAGAGGTAAAAGATAGCATGATGCGGACCTCAAATTTATGAATAGTATTTAATATTTTCTAGTGGGTCCGTTGGGGGTTTGATATTACCCGTCTTTTTTCGTAATACATTTTGTATGTAGGTGCCTCCCGTAACCAGTCTTGTTATAGGTCGATAGTATGCGGGGTCTTTTTTAGCTATTGGGGTGGGTAATAGATTTCATAATTTTCGAGGAAATGTTAGGAAATGTGTTTCATTTCCTGCCCACTACGTAGGTAACCAAACACTGGAAATGACATATTTCCTCGTAATCTATTTCCCCGTAATAGAAATACAGGTATCCAAACGGCCCTAAGCAAACAAAAGCAAATTTTGTGGCCATTAATCAAGGAGAAGGTGGGGGGGGTTTGGTTCCTGCATTGTAGAGCAAGAAGAAATTTGTTCAAATATGAAGGTAAATGAAAATAAAATAAGTATGAAATCTCTTAGACTGAAGGATTAATAGCTGAATGCCTGAGTTGTCTTGAAATGGCTTCTTACTTGTAAGTGTTTAATTACATAAGATAATAAACACCACAAAGTGAAAGGTAACAAGAAACAATAAACTTAGGTCCCCCGATGCCACATGAAACAACATAAGAGAGTTTATGTCATGCATTTACAAAAAATAAGAAGACAATTATATAATGAAAGCGTAAATGACATAGAGATCCAAGCAATCAAAACACTACAGATAGATTCAAAATATCAGTGACATTTCTTTGAAAGCAAAACATATCATTAATCAAACAGCAAATCAAAAGAGGACCAAAAAGTAGAATCAGCATTTAGTGGACCATGAGACATACCTCACCGAATGGAGTTGCTGAGAGAACCCTTCCAAGACATTCAGTTGTGAAGTTCAGGACATCTCTCGAATTAAGGCGTTCTTTAAGATGACATACTGAAAAAATAAAATGAAATACCAGAATCTTAGCAATGAGGTTTTAAGAAATTAGCAAGATAAAGAGAACGAGAAACCTAAGCTAGGAGAGGCAATGGGGAGGGCGGCGAAATGAGTTCAGATAGCAATGGATATCAGGAAAAGTTTTTAAAACTATAAAATACAAAATAAATAAATAATACAGAAAAGGAGGAAGCTAAAGAATAATGAGAGAGAACAATAAGAGGAAGTCAAATTAGAATAAACGACGCTTGAAATCTAACTTATGAAGCACTGAGAAAGGAGAGGCAGGTGATTATAGGAAAATAGTGAGCAAAGGGGATTTATGTGTCTTGGAAAGTGGTGCCACAGGCTGCGACCATGGTTTCAATTCTTTAGACTCTCACAATTGTACCACACAGCCATATGTTTGAAAATCAATTAGACTGACTGAACAATTGAAAAGCCACAGAATATCCATTTAGTACCAAAAACTAAGAAAGTAACCATTAGAAGCCATTGAACCACATGAATTTTTCACAACAGTTTAATCCTTGATAGTCACTTGTTATTCTATCTTCTAAAAAAATACTAATATAGCATGACAAAGGCATGGAACACGACCTTCTTGTATGCAAATCCCATATTTCAGCAAAATGTGACAGAGATAATGAAACAATGCCGAGTAATTAAGTTAAACCTAAATCAAAAGAACTCTGTAATGGAAGGAATTACTTTAAGGTTTCCGATCAAGCATCCCTCTCTTCAACATTTCTGAAACTAAATAGCAATTTATCAGCTCATTCTCATTAAGAAGTGTGAAAAAAATAAACCAAGGAACTCACCATCCAAGTAGCTGGTGAGAGATTCACCAGGAAGTTTTGAACTGGGCAACTGTTCTCCTCTGATAGGTCATTAACCTAATCTCTCTCGAACACAATTTCAGCCTCTTCCTCTATCTCACTGCCCGAATTCTCAAAATCCTCGTCAACCCAAGGGTCCCTCTCTCTCCCAATATCATTCCCATCCTCTCTCTCACTGCCTGAATTCTCCGAATCCCCATCAACCCAAGACTCCATTCCTGGCCCAGTATCACCCCCATCCTCTCTCTCACTTCCCGCATTGTCCAAATCCCCACCATCCCACGACTCTCTTTCGAACCCAATGCCACGATCATCATCTCTCTCTCTCCTCAAACGCCCCAAATCCTCACCCAATTTCATCTTTCTAGGGCTCATCATAATGAGCTCTGCAAGCCTCCTCCTCGCTAAATACAAATCGTTGGGCTCAATCAATTCACCCTTCCTATAAGCCTCTCTCAAGAACACAGTATGAAGCTTCCCATGATTCCCCCTCGTGGAAATGTAAAAGATTCCCTGATGCTGCAATAAAAACTCCTTCAGTTTCTTAGGCAAGTTCATGGCATTTCTAAAATGAGCAATTCTCTCTAAAGTGATCTTTTTCTCAACAGTTAAACTTAGAATCTCATGAATCATTGCAACTGCTCTCTTCTCCATTCTCTTCTGAGCTTCAATGGACCTCAAATCATAACCAGAAACATCTTCATAAGGAGACCAATAAGGCAACCTCTGCCATTTCCAAACTGCGATCTTATAGTATTTACCAATCTTAAACCCAGGTGGAAAGTTGATAATGAACGCAAACCTAATATTCTCTGCATCTTTACCTTTGGTTCGATACTCCATCTCTCTAGCTCGCTCAATTGCACAAATTGCTAAATTGGGGTCTTTCTCTACGAGCTCAATATACTTTGATCTTGGATCAGGTGAATCAATAAGCCTAAAATATTGGGGAAACTTAAGTAAAATGGTGAATTCGAAATCATCAGGTAAGCCTAAATCTCGACGAGCAACCCTAACATGTTCGAGCCTTAACCTCTGAGAATTCGACACCATAAGAAGCTTCCGGAGACGATTAATGGCCTCTGGTAGTTGGGCCACGAGCGCCTGGTTTTCACTACGAAATTGATCTAGGGCTTTTTTTGTGAGCCTGCTAAAGAGGATCCTTTGAACTGGGTGCTCGTAAATTTCAAAAACATGGGGAAATTTCAGAACAAAAGCTCCGGCCTCGAATTGTTTCAGGCCAAATCGACGGGCCAGGGCATCAAGGCGAGCGATGCAGATGGTTTGAGAGGGTTGAGAGAGAATGAGGTCCTGAAATTTTAGGGTTTTTATTATCTTTTTTTGGACTTCCATGTAGTTGTCGTAGCCATGGTCTCGAACTCTTTCGAGCTTTTTTGGCGAGCAAATGGCTTGGGAGAAGGGGCGTATAGAGAGAGGGGATAGAGAGAAGCCGAGGCGCTTCCATAATGAATTTCGCAAGGGGAAGAAATGGTGCATTCTAGATAGAGAGAATCCTTCACAGTGTCAAGGGTTAAGGCTTGAAGTAGGTACTGTCTAGGGTTTAAGCCTTCAAGGCATGAAGCAAAGAGAGTGAAATTTTTAAAAAATGGTGGTGTTATCGGCGGGGGATGCATTTCTACATTTGCGTCCCCTAACGTATAAACCATCCATTCCAAAGATAGATGTAATTGGTGGTCCCTTCAAAATAGATTGAAATGGATCTACGATGAGATGATTTATTTTTTATACAAAGATGCCTCAATCATCATTGAGTGTTAAATTTGAAATCAAGTGGTTGATGATGTGTCGTTATGCCAAATTAAAATTGTAACCTCCTTGTCCTAAAAATAAATGGGCTCATAATATACAATCCTAAAGATTAAAACAAGGGAAAAGATCATGTCAGCCCATAGGTTGACTGTTACAGTAAACGTCGACGCTCATATTGATGATGGTCAAGATTTCATTTCGTATCTGAATTTTTATTTTTTTTTCTACAAATCCAAATCACTGAAAATTTGAGACGTTTATTCTTCAAAAATAGTAGAATCTAATAAAAATAGAAATAAATAAAAATCGTAAAATGTAAATTGACGAAAATACTCACAAAAAGTTTCGGAGGTATTTTGGTTAATTTATATTTTACGAAATATTTTTTTGTATTTTTATTAGGCGCGCCTTAATGAGAATAGTGAATATTCTAAATTTCAAGTGATTTGGATTTATAAAAAATAAATAAATTTCAAATATAAAAAGAGGTTGTAACTGGGCCGTAGGCGTTTACTGTACCAGTCAATCTGGGCCGTAGGCGTTTACTGTACCAGTCAATTCGTAGGCATATGGAATCCACTCCCTTCAAAAAAATGGTCTAAATATTTATTTCAAACAAAAATTAGTTTTAAAATTTATTTATTTTTACATATTCATTATCTTCATGTTAAATATTATACACTCTTTACAAATTAGGGCCAAAACCCACTGAGGAATGAAACAAGTGTATTAGAAAACTAATCAAGTTTTATGCTAAAGAAGTCAACAACCGAGGCTATTTTTCTGCAAATGATTAATAAGTTTAGAGCAAAGGAAAAATACCTCCACATGATCTTTATTGATCTAGATAAATCACATGATAGAGTACTTCAATATTTAATTTTGTAGATATTGTAAAATAAATGAGTCTCCATACACTACATCAAATTGGTGAGAGATATGTTTGATAAAGTGTTAACTAGTGTACGAACAACTAATAGAGAGATTAGTGAGTTTCAGTGACAATAAGTCTACATAAAGTGTCAGTATGGAGCACATACCTTTTTGTTTTAATTATAGACAACTTAATTAGGGACCTACAAGATGAGGCATCATGGTGCATGTTTATATCGTTTTCATTAATGAATATCAAAACAGCGTCAACACTAAATTAGAACCTTGGAGGGATGTTCTAGAATCTAAAGGTTTTAACATTAGTTAAACTAAGATAGAGTATATGAAATGTAAGTTTAGTAGTAATAAGAGTAGATATGAGGAAGTAGTTAAGATTGACGATCGTGAAATACCAAAAAGATATAACTTTTGATATATTGAGTCGTTCATCCAAGAAAATTGAGAGATTAAGGTAGATGTCGAAAATAAAATTAAACCTAGGTGAACGAAAAAGGAGATGTACAATTGGAATTTTATGCGATCACGCACGTACCAATGAACTGGAGGACACGTTCTATAGGACAATTGTGATACCAGTTTTTCTCTATGGGGAGGAATGTTGGGAAGTCAAAAAACAACGTACCATAGAATTAATGTAGTGGATATGAAGATGTTAAGATGAATAAATGGGAAAACAATAATAGATAAAATTCGAAATGAATACATTTGAAAAAAATTAGGTGTGACACTAATAAGTGACAAGATGAGAAAGAATACACTTTGATAAGCTAACCATGTGTGGCGTTGACCCAATACAACACCTGCTAGAAAGTGTGAGTTAGTTCAAGTAGAAGGCTAAAAAATGACAAGGGGCAAACCCAAAAGGCCATGGTTGGAGTGAAAAAATATATGGAGACTTATGGGTTCACTGATAGTACGTCCCTCAATATAACATACCATGATTTGTACAGCCGATCCCAATTAGTTGAAAAATTAATGTGACGATGATGATAGCATCTTTGATGTTGAGATGATCAATTAAAGGGTTTTTTAATATCAAAATGATATTTTTCAATTGATTTTTAGAGTGCACCTTAATTCTAGAGTTTAAAATTACAACCTTATATAAACTTTTTCCTTTTTCATAATGTACATCCCTTTATTTCATCCGAGTAACTCGCTCTCCATTGGCCTGAGGCGACTCTGAGAACGTTGATCTAAATATTGGCTTGGTCGCAAATCTCGACCATCCGTCCCGTTCACTTCCATGACCGTTCCCTTGGATAGCGATGCATAGTGACTTAATTTTTGTACTTACTCATCGACAATCTCATGATTGCAACTCAATCCATAAACAATGAAATGAATTTATATGGTTTATAATGATGATAATAATGATAATAATAATAACAATAAAAAGTAATAAAATAATTAATTATTAAGTGGAATGGAAATTTTTCCAATTCTTATGCAAATTTAGTCTTACCCCACTAACGAATCCACTTTTCAAATATATATCTGATTATTAAAGAAATTGTAGATCGTGATTGGATTCGACTAATCTAGATTAGAGCCGACACGTTGTGGAACCCAGATTGGGCTCAGCTATCTTAGAATTGTCCAATTTTTTCAACAACAACACTAACTTAGACGATTCTATGAAAAAATATAGAGAATGGGTTGGGGCCTTGGCAGTATGAAAAAAACCATTATTGTCCAAATTTTTTTTATCTACGATGGAAGATGGTTAGCTTCAATCTAGAACATGAATTTTATGATTTCAAGCAATTATTTTTACTGTTCGATTTTAGTTTTTCTGAAAACTCTCAAATTTTCAAA
>NW_006500346.1:1074218-1086929 GCF_000471905.2 Amborella trichopoda | reverse complement strand
TTTTTTTCCTACACTTTGATTTCTCATATTTCTTGAAAAATGCTTCATTGGATGTGTTTTAGCTTTTAATGCTAGAAATCTAGTTCTATCTCACAACTAACAACTAGACATGGATTTTTTCCATCGACTTATAAGTGACATCCGGCAAATATGTGTTTTTACTATAAGAAATTGATAAAGTTTATTATTATTATTTATTTGGCAAAAATTATTTACCAAATTCAAGTCCGATAAATTGGTCTATATAACAGTAGTTTAGTTATTTCAAAGCATTAGTAGAAAACGTTGACGACAATAATCCGATTAGGGGTGGCAACAGGTTGGGTAGGGGTAGATCTGGATCCGAATAGTATTCGGGTTTAGGTTTTGGACTCGGACCCAACCTTTCGGGTCCATAATTTGAACCCATACCTTGACTTGTCCGGTCCTGGGTCTGCTCGGGTCCGTTGCCATCCTATTTGTTTTTTTTTTACCCTTTCTTTACTATCATACACTTGTATTATTGGCAATATATATCGAATTGCACGACATTAAGAACTAGAATTTCCTAAGAAATAAATGTATTGACAACATTTATGAATACCAACATAACATATACTCATATTATTCGGGTCTTATACGGGTCGGGTTTAGATTTTGGACTCGGACCCGACCTTGGCTCTAACATTTGGACTCATATCCAGATCGAAGGTTGCGTCTACCCATTGGGTCTCGGATGTAGTCGTGTCCATTGCCACCCCTGAACCGAATGAACCTAGATAGCATATTCATTAAGGATCCAGCTGATAAGTGATTACTAGAAGTGAAGGAACCGGGACTTGATAAGAGGCCACTTATAAATTAAAGGGAAGATGTCCACAGATTAGAGTTAACCAATGTGAGGAGCCGGTAGGAAATGTGAAGAAAATGTGAGGAGCCGGTAGGAAATGTAGATATGCGAGTACAATTTATTGATTGAAAAATAAGAATTTTGGGCCTCGCACTAGGGATCCTATTTTGGTTCGCCTAGTCCGAGTCTACAAAATTATTCAGACTGATCATTTAGGATATCTAAGGTGGCAATGGACCTCGACCCGATGATAGGATCCGACCTAGGTCTGAATATGGGTTTAAACTTCGACCTGGCGGTTTGCGTATGGGTCCAAATATTGGACTAGAACACTATTCGGTCCCGGTCCATGTGGACCTGACCTAGACTCGTCTCGACTAGTGTTATTATTTAAATAATATCTAATACATAAATTTTTCATAATATTTAAATAACTATCACTATATATTTTCAGTTATAATATTTAAGTAATGCATGCATATATTTTTTATAATATTTAAATGTATATGTATATATTTTGTTTTCAGTTGGATCCCATTGGGTCTAATCGGGTCCGGGTCCATGACCCGACCCGACCTGTTTCACTTAAAATCTTCCATATTTTTATTTTATTTTTACAAATAAGTGTTTTTAGCAAACTAATAATGAAAAGGTATAGAATAACACCATGGCCAAGGAGGTCATAGTTATATGTTGTCTTTTTAACATAAAAAATTAACATATGTTTTTGTCACAGTTATATGTAGTCGTTAGTTTAAAAAACAAATTAGTAGGGATGTCTTATTCAACATGCTCAAAGTTAAAAACAAAAATTTTCAATCTTTGTATCATATCCTGTGCTTTAAGACTAAATCTTATGGCTTTTAATGATGGAAAAAGTTTATATAAGGATGCAACCTTATAACCTCAAAAATTCATTGGAAAATGTAGTTTTAATATTGAAAAATCCTTTGATTGATCATCCCGACATCGAGATGTATGACTATGAAAAATAAAAAGATTTTAACTCTCATAAATAGTGCATTTTTAAACATATTATCTACATCGTCAAGTTTCAATATTTTCATATGTTTATAGATCTGCTTGATTTTAACAATTTTTTAAATTTACAATTTTATAATTAGATATAAAAACAGATTTTGAGATAATCCTAAAAACATCATACATCAAAATGATATACCATGATAAATTTTAAAGGTGCACCATACCTCTATGAATCCGTATACCAACTGCGCCCTTTAATGATTGTCAATTTATTGTACTATGATAAAAATGGTATTATAGTATATAGTAACATTGGCAACTGTCTCATGAAAAACTCATAGAAAAATCAAAAAATAAAAAGATGAAGAAATGATAAAAAAAAAAATTTATATTTATTTACATGAAATATATCAAGATAAAATAACAAAAGCAATTCCTATTATTCTCATTAATTATTGGATGATGTTTCTCTTCGTAAAACACTATAGGTATGAGAAATTTCTATCCTGGCTCAATAATTAATGTCCACTGTACCTGTTATAAAATTTTGTCGCTCAAAAAATATGATATCAAAACAATATGTACATTAATTGTAGAACTTAAAATCCTAATTTTTTTTAATAATCATAACGTTCGTGATCAATTTGAAAGTTTTTCAATGGAAAAACTAAAATTAATCTCGTTCGCAAAAGGTTTCAACCTTAATCAATCAAATTAAGGTACGTCTCCAAACTTTGAGAGGTAAATTTGGTGTCGACAATTCTTGGGTTCATGAGAGAATTTATTGTTCTTTAATCATAAAATTTTTAACTTCCAAAAAGAATCAAACAGATCTATAAACATATGAAAATTAAAAAAACAGATGGTCGATATATAGTATGATGGTCGATATAGGCAAAAAAAAAAAAGAAAAAAAAAAAAAAAACTCTTTATAATATGATGGTTCATATAGGCATTATGGTCCTTAAGTACAATCGCTACTTTTATATTTTTTACCCTTCACTTTTTTTTATCATCTGCCACGTCCTTTAATGGACGTAGGTTGTAAACATTAGAAGCTTATTATTAATGTTAGACCTCATGTAAGAGTGGGAGGTGTTTTAAATAATTTAAATAGGACGATATGTAAGACGTCGCTTACCAACTCTTTTTTCGCTCTCTTTTTTACAAACGCAGTGAGCTCTTCTCTTTAGTCGAACTTTTTTTTATTGAAAGTTGTCTCTCAAATATTATGCGTAAGTGACTTCATTGTCTTGAATAATAATTTGTTTTTTTTAAAATGAAATAATTATTTATGTCTATTATCATGAATTTTAGGCACGGTAAATTTTATGCGTAAGTGACCTCATTGTTTCGAAAAATAATCTTTTTAATAAAATTGCGATAGTTTATCTATGCTAGAAAATTTGAATGTTGTAAATTCTTAGAAATAAAAATATTTATTTTTCTTGTCTATTGTTAGAAAATTTTAGATACTGTAAAATTATTAGAAATGAACGTGATATTTCTGCTTTTAGTAAAATTGTGAGATTTCTTTCTACTGTTTTTTAATATTTAGATATTGTAAATTTCATGTGCAAATGACTGTCTTATTATTTGAAAGCTAATACTTTTACAATTGATTATAGCATTGTCTGTGAAATGTTTATTTGCGAATTGACATCCCATAAATTGTGATAATTCCATATTCTTGAATTTCTATAAAAGTTTTTCTATACAT
This sequence comes from Amborella trichopoda, assembly GCF_000471905.2. The sequence continues at coordinate 1,083,396 of NW_006500346.1, read as the reverse complement.
ATTAGAATGACAATTATGCTAGAATGTCTTTACGAACTGCTACCTTTCTAAATTTGAGCCCAAAATATTTGACTGGTTATTTTTTAAATGTTATTGAAAGTGACTGTTATTAATGGTTTCAGTGAAATTCATATTAATAATTTCAGTGATATGTTGAGTACATGATATTGTTGCTTTCAAATGTTTAAAGAGATTTAGAAATACTTTAAGTATGCAAGTGGACTCATCCGGTTCGCCGGTGAGGTATAAGTGGACCTATCCGGTATGTCGGTAGGAATTAAGTGGACTCATCCGGTATGCCGATGAGCTATAAGTAGACTTGCAGGGGTTAAGTGCACCTATATGGGACGCCTATAGGGATTAAGTAGACCCATCAGGACGCTGATGGGATATATAGGTGACCCACTTGGGAAGCCAGTACGGTAATTTGTGAAATCTTTTGAATTATGCACTACTGTTAAAATATTATACGCATTTCAATTATTCGGATTATACTTAATTATACATTTTTTAAAGTGAAACTGTTGATGCATTTATGTTAATAGATCTCATTTTTTAAAATATTGATATCTTTCAACCATGATTATTTTTAGGATTATGATGATCACTTACTGAGTAGCCAAACTCATCAAACTATGGTAAACATTTTTTCAGGATAATTGTGGTTTCATATTGAGTGCTCGTCAGGATCAACTTTGGAAGATATTGTAGTTGTGCTTAAACTTTATTTTGTTAATTTGTAAGAATTCGCCATTGTAAATTTGTCTTGCCAAGAGATGTATATATGTTTAGACCTTTATGTTAATATTAGTTATGAGCAGAGTTTATATAGGTTTGAGGAAAAAAAAAACTTGAAAGGGGGTTTTGATTTTGATTCAATGCATGGTAGATATCTAAAATTGCTTTGTTTTGAATATCACATATCAAGAATATCAGTATTGTAAATTCTTGAGGGGTGAGACCGATGTATCTGAAAAATTCATCAAAAAATATTGTTTTAATGTTGAAAAACCCTCTAGTTGATCATCTTGACATTGAGATTTGTTAAATTGACAACAAAGAGATTTTGAATCCCAAAAATAGTGCATCTTACAATTTATTATCTTGACCGTTCATGTTCAAGATTTTCATATGTTTATAGATCTATTTGATTTTAACTATTTTCAGAGCTTAAAATTTTATAATTAGATATGAAAATAGATTTTCAAATAATCCTAATAATTTATTACACCAAAATTACATACTATGATAGAATTTGGAGGTGTACCTTGGAAGGTTTAAATTAAGGTATATATATATAAAATGATACTATAAGTTTTTTTCCATCCATGTTTTTTTAGAAATTTATACCAATTTTAATGGTTATCGTTTGGTATTTATACCAATTTTAATGATTATGGTATGGGTGGGGAGGTTAATTTTAATAGTAATCTTGGGAGTTACACATGGGTGAGGAGGATCTTATAAGATCATTACTCACTCATATGTATATATATTATTTTAATAATTAAGGGAATTTTATTTCAGTTATTTTTTTTTATATAATTTTTATATACTTTATAACAACCAATAAACGAGTACAGCACGGTACAGACGCATTAAATGCTTGGATTGGAAAATCAAAATAACATCCACGTGTCAAAATCGGAATGGGCATAGGTGTTTGCGCATTGCATGCATTAAGCAGAGGAGCAGGCAGGCAGGCATTAAATGTGCCACCCTCACCGTCACCACCTCCATTTAATGCTCCTCTAGCAAGACAACAACCTTTTTATATTTCCCATTATACCCCGGTAAATTCGAACCACACGATTATGACCATGCCAATTAACAAATGCCAGTCTGGTGCATGGTATTTTTTGAGTTCCGAACCGGAACCGTCAGTCCGAACAAAGAATCGAATCAGTAAAGCTACGGTTTGGATCGGACTTAGACCCGGGCACAAAAATGAAATGAAATCCGGACCCGGACAGACCCGAATTCAGCAAACTGGAACCCATGAAAACATAAAACGGGACCCAAACCTGACTCAAAAATTAAAATAACCGTATATAATGCAGTTTGTTTAGAGCCGAGGCTCTAAACAATCAAAATAAAACGCACCTTTAAAAATGTAGTTTCAATACTGGAAATCTTTGTGATAAGTTTTAAAATATATTTTCATCTTTAATTATAAAATTTAAAGTAACAAAAATTTAAAACTACAACAATATATCTTCGTATTTGAAAATTGACAATAAAAAAATACATTACAAGATGCACTATTTTCAAAACTTGAAATTCTTTTATTATTATTATTATTATTATGTCGATACATCTTGATATCATGATGATCAATTTAAATATATTTGGGTATCAAAACAACCTCGTGAATTTTTTTGAAGTGGGCTCTAATTTGTCTTCAACTATGACCACATACAATAAAATATAAACAAGCTTTCTATGCATACTTTACATTATAACATTTATATACTTCCCCTTATCCAACCATCCATTTTGAATTGAGGGTTAAAATTACCCCAATCACAATGTCACGTCTCTACACTATTTTATTTTTAATTTTTTCTTATAAACTATTTTGACACCAATTTTTTGACGACCAATCCTCTATTAAAATAAAATGATCAAAATACTTTTGAAAGTTTCAAGGTGTATTTTGCTCATTATATTTTATCAAAAAGTTATTTTTAATATTTTGTATAGATACACCCCAATGAGAAGATAAAACATACCAAATTTCATATTCATACAATTTACATAAAAATAAATAAAAATAAAATACTTTGGAACGTCAGATCTAAAATCTAACGGTGAGTGGTTTACTTGTTCAAAATTGGACAGCTAGATGGTAGAGAAAGCATAAATCTTCTACGCTACAAGGGAAGTATAGAAACCTTTTCCATAAAATATAACGGGTGTGGTTTATATAAAGTTACAACTTCAAACAATCAAATTAAAACGCACTTCTAAATTTTATCAGTAATTTTGGGGTAAAAAACTCTTAAGATTACGTAAATATCTATTTTTATATCTAATTATAAAATTTTAAACTCCAAAAATAATAATAAAATCAAATAGATCTATAAGCATATGAAAATGTGTTGCAAGATTCACTACTTTTTTTAAAAAAAAGGCCTAAGCCATTGATGGTAGCACTACCAAGCCCCATGATGAGCCTGACTTCATTCTCACCAAAACAGGAGGCCAAATCCCCCATGATGAAATCTCTCACTCCATTCTCACCGGGGTAAGGGCTCAAATCCCTACCGACTTACCACGTTTTTGAAAATAAGGTTGGAATTGTGATGATAGCACAACTAGTGCGCCAACTAAAATCTAGGCTTTCATTCTCACTAAACGCATTCAAAAAATCACATACAATTTAAAAAAACAGGTAAAGACTTGTCCTTCCCACTCACAAAAAAAAAATAAAAGATCACTACTTTTGGGACTCTAAATATATATATATTTTTCATGTCCTTCCATATCAAGGTCAAAACGATGCTTTTTCATTGTCAAACCCACCTTTTCCAGTAGATTTTTGAGGTGCATCTTTACTTTTAAAATTTTAAAGTTGCAACTTTATATAAACTTTTTCTAACCGCTATAACATACTACTAATATCCAAATATAATACCACTATTACATACTACTGATATAGATTTTTTATACACAAATAAAACTCGATAAAAAAAATCCAAAATAATAAAAATTACGATTCTCCAATCCCGTACAAAAGGGCTCCACGAGTCAATACCCGAACCACCAGCCTTGCTCTGTGGTAACTAAAAATATAAAGGAAAAACCCACAAAAATAAAGGGAAAAAACCCATATATCTGATAATACAATAAATAAATAAAAATCTTGACTGAACTTTAAAAATAAAAAATAAAAAAAATTACCACCCAGCAAGGACTCTTACCCGCGGTTCGTTCTTGACTCAAATCCCCATCTGCATAATCGGCGATCCATTCCACCACCTTCCAGTTCCTCGGCGATCTTTTCAGGATTTCGAGATATTCGGCACCCGAAAATAACAAATGACGAAAACCTTTTTCATTTCCTCGGCGAACTCTTTCGCATCAGCTCTCGCATTGAAGCGCCGATTTTATCTTTTGAACGGTGCACAAGATGAGGTTGTTCACGGTATCGACCGATTCCATGTTGAGCTTCGCGGTTGGAAGGCTGTTAACAAGAATTTGAAATGCAACTGTCAAGAGCGAGCCGCCTACCCGAGCGGGGCCTCCGGGTTGGGGAGGCCAGCCCAGTTGGTGGGGTGAGCCAGGCCCATCAGGAAGGATAGCGAATCCAGAGGGAAGGAGGGCCACATAAGTGGAGTCCCCGCCGCTCATCACGACATGCATGGCAGGGATGTCAACTGGCGCATACACCACGAGTGCGCCTGACGGGTCAGTGCACGTCTCTTGGAGTATGAGCATGCTGCTTTGGGTCGGGTTCATGGCCTGAACAATGGCCCAAAATCAAATGAAGCCAATAAATTAAAATATCAAGCACAAATTATTTAATAAATTGAACGACATAAATTGTTAAAAAAAAAAAAAAATCTCAAAAAAGCTACTGTTCATGGCTGAATATGGATGCAAATGAGTCCACTAAATTAGTAATTAGAAAACTAAGCCGACTCCAGATCCAAAATCATGGGAACAAACTCTTGCCAGTTATAAAATTTTTCCATTCTAACTAGTCTTACGGCGGAGACTACGATAAATTCAATCGAGTTGCATGAATCGGGCACAGGATCCTAGCAAATCCCATCACCATGATTTTAAGTAAAATTTTCAGAACAGAGACAAGTTTTGGGCCGAATATCTAACAGATTCGGCAAAACGACCCGGGATTGGCCCCTAGCGAATCCTGAGTAATTGGTTTAAACAACCGCCAAACTGTCTCAATCTTTTATTAACTCGGACAGTCCATTAGCTTTTTTTTTTTTTTTTTTGCAAGGAAAAACCCACTATGGAATTATTGCAATTTTTTTTTTCTAATGTATGGTTTGAACAAAAACATTATTATTCTTGAGTGAGAGAAATCAAGAGAGAGAGAGAGACGAGATAAAGAGAAATCCAGAGAGAGAAGAAGTAGAGAGAGAAATCATGGGGGCGAGAAGAGAAAAAAAGAGAGGTAGAATATAGTTGCACCCCACGTAAAGCCTTCTCTCTCTCTCCACCATTAGAGGAGATGCACCGTGTGGAGGTAGCAGAGAAATTGAGAGAGAGCCAGAGTGGGGTGGAGAGAGAGGTGTTTACACTAAGGGAGTGAAGTTGATAATGATGTTTAGAGAGAGAGAGAGAGAGAGGTCGAATATAACGACACATATTTCTCTTTTGGGTTTCGTCTCTCGATGTATATATCTTGAGTGGGTAAGAGAGAGAGTGGAAGAGTAAGGAAATCAGTAAAATTTGTTTCAAATGAAGGTGGCTGGGAGAAAGAGAGAGAAATAGTAGTATATAAATGAGATAGAGAGTGAGGAAATAATCTAGAAAGAGAGAGAGAGGCGTGGCATATCGTGCAGGAGGAACAGAGCATGGACACGAAGGAAAATTTACTACTAATTTCTAGATACTTTTCTTTGGGCCTGGATACACATAACTCTAGTCTAGTCTAGGGTGGCTGCTTGATCGTTAATGAGTCGACAATAATATCAAATGCAGAAAAAATCATTTGTTATTTTAGATAGGTAGACTTGTCTACAGGTCTTTAATATACACAACTTGTGTTTGGGATGGACAATCGTCCAATTTTGATCCTCCGATAGTTTGTAAGCTTTTAATAAACCAACAACAATATTACATATAAAAATATATATAACGAGATAATTCACTTTTGGTACAAGATAGTCACAATTAATCTTGACCATTTGATGTGAAATTAGATGATTGTATTTATTCTATTGACCAAGCTCAAACTTCAAAAGAAATTTTCTCAAACTTTGTGGCACATACGTTAGATGCATACGTACTATTAGATTTCACATTAAATAATTATTAGTAATTGTGACCTCTTTCTATCAAAGGTAAATGATCTCATTGTATACAATCCTGTTACATACATTCTCATCTGTTTTCGACAAACCACCCATCTCTCTAGCATAGACGTCTAGTACTGACAGCCATCTAATAAGATTCTGTCAGTGAGTCATTTGGCATGTCCAATACATCTCTCTACGTTTTTTGAAAAATCAGCTTCTCCACCTTTATGGATATGAAGTCACTTCCGCATGAACTCAGGAGATTTCCCGAACATTACAGTGATAAGAACCACAGGTTTCCATGGGAGAAACCGACGGATAGGGAAATCGGCCCCGAGAACAAAAGTTTAAAGTAGAGAGAGATTTCCGAGGAACCAAACATTACCCTTAGTGTGGCCCTAACTAACAAAGTGCGCTGCTACTAGACATGTATAAGCCATTAACGTGAATCATTGTGCAAGCATGCACCGCAATATAAATGGAGATTATCTACAAAGAGACCACTTATCTTATGTACATAGAGGTCACAAATCATTCTTGTCCCTTAAATTTTAAAATAAACAGTTGTGACAGTGTTATTAAATAAATACAAAGTTCTGAAAAAAAAATTCTCAAACTTCGTGACTAACCCCAAGCTATATCCAATTTGACATCTAAGGAGTGAGAATGATCGTGATCTCCATGTAAAAAAATAAATGGTGCCTTTGTAGACAATCCCATATAAATGTGTGTGAGACAAAAAGAGAGGGGGAGAGAGACTTACACTGGCCCTTAGCAAGGAGACGCAGTTTCCATGGTCCTGGCCCTTGGCAATGTGTGCCATCTCCTGCATGGGCCCACCGTTAGACAGTATGTCCCACTCACTGCGCAGCCTCTCGTCCCTCAGGAACTCGAACAGACGCTGGGGCGCCACAGGCAGCCACACCGAGGTGGCGGCACTGAGCACAACCCCGGGTGGTTCCCCGGGGTCGTCGATGCTTTTCCTTGTCATCACTCGAACTTCCTCCCCACCAGCAGTCATGGACCCCACCCCGCTGCCAGAAAGGTGGGCCCAGTCGTGCACATGGGATCCACACACGCCAGCGCAAAACCTCCCTGTCATCCTCTGAGCCAGCTTCAGCATGCTTCGCCTTCCCGCAGGCGTGAATGCTGCACCATACTACCTCATTAGACTAAAAACAAATATATAAAAGAAACTGTAGAATTAGACATCTAAGGTGTGTCATTTCTTGCACAAAATCTAACAGAAATCATTTTAGACTCCGAGCACGGTCAGTGGCGCAACCCTTGGCTACCCAATTTTGGCTCCCTTATTTCACCTGACAGGTAGGAGGTGATTGTGACCTTTTTCTATAAAAAAAAATGCTCTTATGTTACACTTTCCCTATGTAAATAATCATATACTCTGGACATTATGCCTAGTTAATGACACATTCCTAACCACCCGATTTCACATCCTCTGGTCAACAATGATTGTGACCTTGTACCAAAAAATAAATAATTTTATTGTAGACATTTTCTTGTTAAAAAGGGTGGCAAAATAGAAATAGCTTACACTATGTTTCATACCGATATATGACATGTCTGGTCAAGAGTTTATCACCGTTGGAACAAAAGGTGCATAACGAGAACGGGACCAGCCAATTGGGGCTTGTCAAGGTCCGACAGGTACCCACAGCCCCACCCTCTCCATCATCCCCCTTCCATGGACTGGACAGTGATAACACATATACTGTACATTTTCCATGCAGCAACCAAGGCTCACAAGCAAATCCGAAGGCGGGATCTATTTAGGTAAACTGGAAATTCATTTTCATAATAAAGAACTCGAAAAGAAAATTGAATATCTGAACTCTCAAGGGAATAGATTCTAAGAACCCGTGTATCAAGAAATACCTACCACAGATATTTACAAGCGAATCCGTGGGGGATCCGTCGAGTAAAGTGATTCTGATAATAGAGAACTTCAAAATAAAAGTGAGTATAACTCAGGGAAGAGACTCTAGGAACAAGAATCGATAATGGTCTCGACTGAATTTTATGTTTGCCTTCGGCAAGAAACCAGTTTGAGAACAAATTGTTCATAAAATTAGAGCTATAGAATTTAGTTGAATAAAAAAAAATTTAAAAGTGGGGTAACTGCCAAACTACTGTCAACTTGAAACGTTTTCTAGTGCAGCTCCTGAAATTCAGTTTGCCAAATTTCAAAAATAAATTAGCATGGAAATAAATTGTAAGTAAAATACATCTGAACAAAAAGATATTGATTATGTGAAGAGTTTCAATCAATACCTGCAGGGTTCTGAGAAGAGACAGTAGTGGACAGGAGGATGGCAAGGCACTCGCTCTGACGCTGAAGAGCTGCCAACCATCGTTGCGCCCCAAAACCCATGCCGGAGCTCAGAAGAGCTCGGTACAGCTGGTGTATTGCGCCCTCCTCGTATTCTGCGTGCTCCACCCATGTCACCTGTGCATACAAATGCATAAATTAGAGTTGAAGAATTACCAAGGATTATATATACAGTAGATGAAAGGGAGATGCAAAGCCTGATTGTACAGTAGATCCAAGCCTATAAGTAGAAGTTGTATAGCTGGTAAGGGGGATGACAATAGTACCAACCAGTCCTCCATCTCACAGGCAATTTGACGTGGAGAATGGTGAAAGATGAAAGGGAGATAGAACCAGTGTTTTTAGAATCAGAATCGGGCACCAGCCCAGCAGGGATCCGATTATGATACTCACTGTCCATGTTGTGGTCGATTCCTGAGTTGGATTGGGCTATATTTAATACAGTAAAGTAGAAAAAAAGCTAAAGGGCTGGGAGTAGCAAATGATTCCGAGATTTCTCAATTCGAATCGCCAGGCTCAGAAACACGAGCCAACTCAAATGATCCCAAGTCGGCCTTGCAATTTACAAATCACTGGATAGAACCAACAACAGCAATTGTAAGACCAAGATCCTGTTCTTTAAGAAATGGATTTGTTCAACCATAGAAAACATGTATGAAACACCAGTAAATTAGAGCCTGTCAGCACACACACAGAGAGAGAGAGAGAGAGAGAGAGAGAGAGAGAGAGAGAGAGAGAGAGAGAGTACGTACGTACGTACGTACGTACGTACGTACGTACGTACGTACGTACGTACGTACGTACGTACGTACGTACGTACGTACGTACGTACGTACGT
>NW_006500346.1:1037719-1074121 GCF_000471905.2 Amborella trichopoda | reverse complement strand
AGAGAGAGAGAGAGAGAGGACATGCTATGACTAGGCTCCTGCCATGGATTCTGCAAATCTCAGAGGTAGCATCTACCTGGAAATGGAGGCAATTCTTTTGGAATATGTGAAAAAGAAGGGGTAACATGGGAGAAGGTTCCAATATCAGGAAACGTACTTAAACTAATACATCAATCGTTGCATCTAAGATATTATATATGCATAACACATGGAGTCAAATAAAAAAAGAGCACATAAATATACCTTTGAATAACCATTTCGCAAATCTTGAACCACACAACCAGAAGGCAACCTCCTGCATTTCATGTTGCCTGGAGAAGATGCGTTCTCTCTGATACCATCCATGGAGACATCGACAACAGCCCAGACTCCCTCGGCATGCTGCTTGCAAAATCTGAGGAATTGGACTTCACGAATGGGAACTAGAGGTGAGAGAACTTGCAGCTCTGCATGCATCTGTAGACCAACAAAAATTTGTAAACTCGTACCAAGGATTCACCGCAAAGCTCTCTCTCTCTCTCTCTCTCTCTCTCTCTCTCTCTCTCATTCCAGTGTATCCCTTAACAGAGTCACAAAAGACCTAAGAATTGAAGGAATAATTCTAAAAGAATGGAAACCTGAATGATTTACAGTTATATACCAGAAATCATGCAATGCCGATTCAAGCACGAAGAAAGACTGAAATTTTAAAAGAAAATTACCAATTGAAGAGCCCCATTCCTTGTCCCAGCCATGCCACAGGATATAACATCGGTGGTTGAAGCTCTTGCAATTATAGAAGGGAACATTTGAGCCCAACGATCCTGCAGATAGCAAGAAGGCCACGGATCTCTAAACAATTAGAATGAAAATCACCCGAGTTTTTTGAGGCTCAAACAGTAACGATACCAACAAATGATCAAACAAATTTCATTGGTAATCAGTTGCTTATCATATATTTAAACCATTAATTTCTACAAGACATTTGGCGAGTTACAGATTCTTAGCATTTCTCAATACTGCAAAAATGCACACAGATGACAATCAACTGGCGATTTATGATGTGAAAATAAAATTATAAAATGACTCCTTGTTAATATAGCTGACATATCTTTCGAACAATATCCCCCTTGAGATTAACCAACAAATCTGCAGATTAGTCACTTTTTTAACTAATACTGAAGCTCCGTCCAAAGTCTAAACATAAAGATAAAGCAGCCGATTCAAAATTCACAAATACCATCAAGTCAAACCCAATTCAAACAAAGTTATGAAAGGCAATCCACAGAGCTTCACCATTGCTATAATTATCGAAGAGAAGCCTTTCCAATTCCGTAGAAAAATAAAAAAGTAAAGGCAAATCAAAGATAGCTTTAAAAATAAGTTAATAATCAAAATTATAAAATTCAAAAGCAAGAAAAAACTAAGTGTTTTTTTTAGGGGATAAAACATGTGTGGAGTTTATATCTAGACATAGACAAAAGCAAATCAAGGCTTAGGAAGAGCAAACATACCGCATCCATGAGAGTCTCCACAAGGGCCAAGCTATTGAGGATCACCACCCCGGTCTCTCTTGTGGCCTCAGTGACAAACCCGACAGGCTTCGGCCCAATGCAGCGAGCAAAAACATCCAAGTACTCTTCAAGATTAAGAGTCTCCCTCCCATTCTCTAAACTCCTAATCCATAAGGGCTCATCCACCTGAGCCATCTTAACCAATTCATCCATAGCGACTAAAGCAAGCTCCAACATTGATCTCTCCAAACCAAGCCCGTTCCCATTTGGCCTGGCTTGAATCGAACCCAATGGTGCACAAGCCGTGGACCCAAACTCAGTCACTTGGGGCAAGGAGCTCACCACAGGGCTCAGACCACGAAACCCATTTCCGCCCACTGCAAGCTCCAATGAAGAATTGGGCATTGATGAGATTGGTGGCATGGGTGTTCCTATGAACTTTCCAGCCAAGGCACAAACCCTCTCGAGCTCGTCTTTTAGCCGTGCATTCTCTATCCTAAGCTGTTGCTCTTCCAATGAGACCTCGCCAAGCACTGCTCTTCCCCCACAATTTGAGCAAATCGGGCTCCTCATCGCATCTCTTATTGACGCGTTCTCCGCCCTGAGCTTGTCACACTCTTGTCTAAGGATCGAGTTCTCGTGCCGTTCTAATTGCGTCTGAAAGCAATCATTTCCAAGAATTTATGAACAAGAAAAACCCGAGATAGGTAAACCAAAGTAGAAACAAGTAAATACTGCAGGCTTGGATACCTCAAAATATCAAAGTTCAGGCTTATCAGGGTGTTATAGAATGAAATTGCAGATAAGAAGAAAGGGAGAAAGGAGGATTCACGAAGAGGGGGAAGAAAAACATACCTTCATCTGAGTACGCCGGTTTTGGAACCAGAACTTGACTTGCCTGCTCTCAAGACAAAGCCTCTTGCTGAGTTCCAACCTTTGTTTCTCATCAGGATGAGGGCATTCCTTGAACAACCTGGGGTTCAACCATGAGTATCGGGTTGTTTTTTCAGAGACCAAAAACCAGTAATGAATCCAAACAACAAGAAAACCAGACCCATAGAGAGGAACTAAAACACAATCCACACCAAAAACTCGAAAAAGAGCCATGAAAAAGAGAGAACCAATGAATCAAAAACCGAAATAGACATCATTGAGAAGAATGAGCAATCAGTAAAATATCTTATGGGAGAGGAACGGGCACTCACGATTCGAGTTCTTGAATTTGTTGCGGAGTGTGCCTGTGATACCGCTTCTTTCTTGGCGGGTTGTCGGCATCTTGATCATCTCCTGATGCACCACCATCCAAATTGTCACTGTTACCAGATCTACTCTCATACTCATCTTCCTTACTACTCCTGCCCCCTTCAATCTCAGCGCCTCCAATCCTCCCCATGTCCACTTGCCCTTCCCCTCCACCCTCCCGACCACCGCCACTGCTTGTCTGCAAAAACCATCCAACAATAAGAAGAGAGAGTCTGTTTTTGTGTGTTTTAGAGAGAGAAAGAGTATGTGGAGATAAGAGTGTTTGTACAGAGAGAGGAAGAGAAACATGGGATGAGAGCATGGTTCCTACCTATGTGAGCTGCAAGATGTACATCTTCTAGGCCCAAGAGAAAGAGAAAGCAAACAACATAAAGCAACCAGGAAATCTTATAATGAAATGGTAAACTTCAGAATGAGAGAAAGAGAGAGAGAGAAAGACTGAGAGCATGGTTGCCGCTCACCAGCGCAGGAAACCCACCACCTACAGTAACCAGCTAACCCCATAACCTACAGAAGCAAGTTTTTAGAGAGAGACACAAGTTTTTAGAGAGAGAAATAGAGAGAGACCTGATTAAATCCAGCCACCCATGGTATCCAGAAAATTCTCAAAACCCAGAAAATCAAATCTGAAGAAAGAGAATCAGAACCCAATATCTTGGGTGACGAACAGACAAAAAAAAAGTCGCAATTTTTTAATGGGAAACCCATCACCCAAATCACACAGCTAATCCATAACTAACGAAACCAAAAAAGAATACAGATAGACACAAGTCTTGAACTCTCAAAGAGTGAGAAAGTCGAGAGAGAATTTAGAGAGAGAAAGAGCATATGAAGAGAAAAAAGCAAAAACAAAGATACCCTAGAAATCAATGAAATTTGAGGAGAAAACTTTATGGAATGAGCTTACCAATGCAAGTGAGAGACCAGAAGAGTTGAAGATGGGTTTTGCAGATCTGGGCAATACAGGAAGGCATGAAGTTTGGGCAATTACACCAGCAGGCATGCTGTAAATATCAGATACAACTTTTCCACCACCAGGATTACTATCAAAAAAGCCCCCAAAGCTCATCACATCTCTCTCTATCTCTTATTCTCTCTCTAAATATATATATATATATATATTATTCTCCCTCTAACCTTCTCTCACTATCGGACCCTGTGAATCCTGCTATTATAATTTCCTTTTCCCATTCATTTCATCAACCATTCGCCATATCTCCCACCCAATCTCTACTCTCCCTATTTATACTAAAGCCACAACAGAGAAAAAGGCTGCTACCGCAGAGAGAGAAAGTAAAGGGAAAATAAACAAGGTGAAAAACCCAATACCCAGATAGAGTGAGAAGCTGAAGGGATTAGAACTTAGAAGAGAGGACACAGCACCAAAGAGGAAGCAATGGCTCTCTCTCTCTGACTCTATCACAGACACAGAGAGAAAGAGGGAGAAAAGAAGGCAAGCAATAATCTCTCGAGTATTTGCTCGCCTTTGGTTCTCTCTCCGTCTCTCTTTCTCTTTCTACCCCTCAAAACGCTAAACCCTGAGTTAGAGAGAGAAAAATACACCACCTTCTATCTATGTCCCTTGCATGCCACCTACAACTGCATGCTCAAAAACCCAACTCACCAAAACAGGAAGTAAGAGAAACCACACAGTTAATGGTGCGTGAAATGAAGAGATAACCAGCACAACCTAGAGAGAGAAAGACAAGAGAGAGAAAGTCAGGGCCATGGAAATAGATAATTCATCATGTGGACGCTACCAGTCCTTTGGAAATTATTAAAGAAAACAAATAGAAAAGGTCGGTTGACCACTTCCCTTTCAAACCTGCATGTAAAACAAGAGAGAAAAAGTAGAGAGAGAAACTAGAGAGAGAAAGTACAGAGAGTGCAAGCTTCCAACCATGAAATATTGTCCGATAGGAAAACCGGTTGGAAGAAAGCTTTTGGGGTTTTCACTTTCTCCCTCTACTTTTCCCGAGGAACTTCTTTCTCTCTCTAAAGACACTTTTCTTCTTCTGTCTACCAGGCGTAAAGCTGTAAAAAGAGGAGAAATTCGTCGCCATGTGTTGGGATCTGCACCTTGGGGAAAAAGGCCCTGCAGCTGACTTAGGATGACTCCAGAGGCTCAATAGTCAATGAATTGTTTTCCTCTCACCTCTTTCTCCCTCTAAAGTCCAACTATTTTGAACCTATAAAGAGGGGGTCAGATGACCTCTCTCGCACGAGTTTCTCTCTCTAAACGCGTCTCTACAGAGTTTCTCTCTCTAAACGCGTCTCTCCAGAGTTTCTCTCTCTAAAAGTGTGAATGTACGTTTCCAAGCACATTGACCTTTATGCATGCATCCAACAGTATGGAAACATGTTACTATGTTTTTCCCCCTTTATCACACTTATAAACATGACTCTCTCCACCCTTCTCCCTTAAGCCCTACGTTTCTAGGGACTCGATAGTATGGTATTTAGAAACGGTTCGGCGACCAGGCATCGTAAAAATCGGTTTAGCTTGATGAATTGACGGTCTGGATTATCGTTTTATTGTAAGAAAAAATTAATGAATTGGTGAAAAAATACATGTAGAAATAGTGAACCGGCTAAAATCGGTCTACATTGATGAATTGACAGGCTGGATTGCCGTTTAATTGTGAGGAAAAGTAGTGAATTGACGAAAGCTACATGCAAAACCAATGAACTAGCTTAAAGCCGGTCCGAATCAACGAATCGATGTTTTTATTTTAGCAAAATGTTGTCCGAATCAATGAATCGTTGTTTTTATTTTAGCAAAATGTTGTTTTACTATAGCAAACCTTTGGATTTCTTCTAGACCCAAATGATTGCTTATATATTGACATAATCGAAATGGGTGACCTATTCCCTGATGAGACCGGGTGATTCCGTGCCGATTCTGCAAATGAGTTGGTAGAAAAGATTAGTATGGTGGTTGCTGAGTTCCTATGCATAAAAAATGAATTGTGGGGTGTCTCAAAAATGGATATGATGTATAATTTTAAGGGAAAACTCCCAAGACTACACTTCTTATGCAACTTACCCCAACCTAATGTTTTTTCTAACTTCTTCCTCAAAATACATTTTTTATACAAATACCACCAACCAAATAAAATAATAAAAAATACCTAAACTACCTTTCATTACTTTTATCTTACTTACGCCTGTCTCTCTATCACTCCAAAATAGGGGCTCTGCCATTATGTAAAGTGCAGTCCGACCGTTGTAAAGGGCGATTACCTACGCCTCTTCCCCTATCACACCAAAATAGGGTCTCTACCAGCAGTCCGCCCGTTGTAAAAGGCGGTCTGACAATAGATGTTACTGGATTCCAGGACTTCGGCACTATGTAAAAGGCGATCTGACAGTACTCAGCTTCGGACCGATAATTGTCTTAAGGCGGTCCGGCATTTGTGCGCTCCGGTATTGTGCTACTGGGGTCCAAAAGTCAACGTCAAATATGGCCAAAATGATTTTTGTGTACGAGAATGGTATTTTCATCTAAAAAATAAATTTTTTCCCTTAGGGGTAGTTGTATATAAAGTTTGTTTTGGGGAAAAAATGAGATAAATAGTTAGATTCGGGGTAAGTTGTATAGAAAGTGTGGTCTTGAGAGATTTTTTGTAATTTTTCGTGATCTTAATGTGCCTATCAGAGAGAAATAAATGAAGAGTATTAGTAGGTATATGAAAATACCCATGTAATGGATGGCTGAAGTTGACCGTTGATGGATGCTAAATGGGTAATCCAGGTCAAGGGGGTGTGGGAGGTATAGTTAGGGATTGAGAAGGTATAGTTTTACTGAAGTAACATGGACCTATCGGGGTGGTGACTACAAATAATGCTGAGCTTCATGCGGTTCTTTAAGGGGTTAAATTGGCGGTAGAAGGGGATTATATGAATATTGTTAATTGGTTAAAGAGGGAAGCTGATTATCCATAGTCTTATGTCTTTAGTTTTTTTACTACTGTTGAGTTGGTATATAATGTTAGACATGTATATCGAGAAATGAATATGGAGGCAGATGGACTTGCAAATTTGGGTGCACAGGGTAGTAGTTTAGTTATTGAGAGATTTTGAGTGGTAGGATTTTAGTGGTTGGTAGTTTGTTTTCTTGTTTTTTTTATTGTTTTGTTTTGAAGGTGTAATTTTGTTCTATTGAATAAAAATTTGAGGCTGTTCTTAAAAAAAAAGTGATTCCATGCTGATTTGATGTTTTTTAAATCACTGCATTTTTACTTAGTCATGGTAATTTAGAATGAAAGTATATTAAAATTTTGATGTTTTTAGATTAATTAAGATTAAATTTGGTATGTTTATGCTTCTCACCATCATACATCTATAAAATATTATTTAAAAAATGATACAAATAAAATTATCAAATTATCTCTAAATAGTATGGTGGCAGTTTGATAAATTTATTTATTCATAAAATATTTTTTACACGTTTTATGGATGTATAATGGTACAGCAATGAGAATACCAAATTTGAGCTTATTCTAATGTATATATATTGAGATAAAATCGAGATGCACTTCATGTTCATAAAAAAATAGTTGATTATAAAATATGAAATATATAATTATTTAAAAAATATATCAAAAATAACAGACGACTTGTTTGCAAATTTCCCTTTATAAACATATTTATAATTATTTAAAAATTACAAGTCTAGAGAAGAAGTGTTTTGAGAGGACTTGGGTGGAGGAAGCAGGATATTTCCCTTTGAGGTTTTTGGTATTACAGGGTTTCAAACGAGTCGACTCGTAGACTACTCGAGTCTAGATTAAAATCAATTGTTGGATCCGTTCAATTGGGTTTGGGTCTACATACCATGGATCTAACCCATACGCCCTGGACCATTCGAGTCAGTTCGATTTTAGGTCGGAAACAAAGTCATGTAAAATAATATTATTTAATTATGGTATAAGGGGGTCATTATTATTACTAATTGTTAGATGGGGCATTAGATAGTTAAATGTGTGTTATTGGCGGGGCACAAAGTCGTCATCATCATTATTAGAGTTTTTTTTTTCAACTATTTAGGGGTTGGCTACATGAATAATGAGTTATCATTTTGATTTATCAAAGGTCATATCCTCAAGGAGTAACTAAGCATAAAATATAAAATAAAATTTCTTAAATATTGTGATATACTACAATTGTCGAATTTCACATCCAATTGCCAAAAATAATCTTCATCTCGCTATACCATAAATAAAGAGTCTTATATCATACAATTCCCTATATAAATGTGATATTATAACTTGTAGGAAAAATATATAATGAGACTATTTTTTATATATAAGGTGGTCACAATTAATCTTCACCGTTGGAGGTGAAATTGGGTTGATGTAATTATTTCATTAACCAAGCTCAAAATTCAAAAAGATTTTTCTCGAACTTTATGACACACTGAAGATTGTGACTTCCTTGCATGGAAAATAAAAAGAAAATTACGTACATATAATGTTAAGGGCAGGGTGAATTACAAAATGGTAAATACCAAGTTTCGTAGGCAACTAGTCATTTTGTTTTCCCCCAAATTACTCTATCCAATAACACAAATACTGTACATGAGATTATATTTTTGAAAGTAAAAAAATGTTGTCATGTATTTGAATCACCCGACAGCTTCATTTCTTTTAATTAGTTTTTGTTACCAGGTAATTGAAATATGGGATAACTCTATATGCGACAGCTTTCCATCATTTTTAATTAGTTTGTGCTGTCGGGTGTTTGAAATACCATATAACTCTATACGCCACGGATAACGTTACAGAAAAAAAGATCAATTACTCGGTTTATGATAGAGGGGAGAGATTGCTCGTATGTCCCGTTTCTCTGGTTGCTGTCGAGTGTTTGAAATATAAAATAACTCTACGAGTCAGGAATAGAGTTACAGAAAAAAAGAGCGAGCCATTACTCTGTGATAGAGGGAGAGATATCCACTACTTCTCTCCATCTATTGCATCACCTCATTTCCCATTCTTGTCTCTCCTTAAAACAACCAAATGCATATATCTCTATCCGCCTCTCTCACTAGAATGCAGAGACCAGCAAATGACCAGAATGTATCTACCTTTCAAGATAATCAAACTAAGTAAAATTCTTCGCCCCCAAGAAAACCCATTCGGATTGATGCAAAGAAGATAACCCCAACCACAAAAACCCCCACCAAAATGCATCCTATCTCTCTCTCTCCCTCTCCCCTCTCTCTCTAAAACAAAACCCAAAAGAAAGATAAAAGTGCAGGAAACTTCAGAAGCATGAACTTTGAACGGCGTGGCGTGGCGTGGCAAGCATCCCCCCTCCTCTCTCTCTCGGTCTAAAATCAAAGCACTTATATATTTATTATCCTTTTTCTCTCTCTTGTTTTTCTCTCTCTAAAATCAAAACGCAGGTAATACTGTTATTGGATCATATACAAACAATTGTGTCTGAATTTTTTTTTAATATAATTATTATTATTGTATTTCAAATTTATTTTTTTCATAATCATGACGTTCATGTTAGAGATTATATATTTTTTAAAATTATGATTAAATTATTTTTTAAAAAATATATTTATTGCCAAGCCGTATTTTGACCATATGTGTGCTGGCCGAATAGAAACCATCCCGTTTCTTTTATATCTCATCCGGTCCGAGAATACTCGGAGTTGAACCGAACAAATCAAAATTCGACAGCTCAGTTCCCATTAGCACTCTCTCTCTATCCATCTCGGGTCGCAATGGGTCTAGTAGGGTCGGGTGTGTCCAGGTCCAAATTGGACCTAGCCCGTCCTTGGTTCATGTCATCCCTAAACTATATGAAAGTTCTTTTTGTCGGCACGATTTTCTCTCTCTAAAAGTGTGAACGTATGGCATACGCTCATTGACGTCCATGCGCTAGCCAATTATTTATAAACATGTAACCTCTTTCGAAGCCCTAAACTAAATACAATGGTCTTTCTCTCTCTTGTCTTTTCTTGACTCTCTCTCATCTTTTATTGAAATAGTGTTCTCTCTCTCTCATCTTTTCTTGACATACTGTTTCTCTGTCTCTACATGGTGTGTGGACTCAAGTGGAACAGTCAAACTATGGATACCACATGATTTTGTACTGATGTTTTTCAAAAAATGGCTTTTAAAGATAGGAAATGTCTACTATGTTTTTATACAAAAATTTGAAGATTATTATCCACGAATAAAAGTAATTTGTGTTTTTCTTACAAAATTTTAATGATGAGATTTCTATAAGGCCTAACCTTTATGAAAATAAGATAAAGATTCACCTCAAAATCCTCGTATAGGAGTACTTTTGGCAACAAAAATATCTATAATAGTTCTAAAATCAATTTTTAATATCGACAATAAAATTTAAAACTAAATAAATGGTACAGATCTTACGGATAAGTGAACTCTCACATTTTATTATCGACAACTCGAATTTTGTGACACATCTAAGCTATAAAATTTCACATCAAATGGTTGTAAAAAATCGTGACCACTTCATATTAAAGGTAAATGGTCTCATTGTATACAATCCCTTATTATGATATACATTATTCTTAGAGCTTGAAATCCTAGTTTTTTTCATAAGCATGTTGCCCAAGTCGAGATGATCGATGTAAAAGTTTTTCAATGCTTGACTTACAATATTTGATGAGTTAAGAGGCAAGGATTTACTTATTTTGATAGGACTTTAAACCTATCAAACCATTTTCCAAATTTAAATATTCAGGAATAAAAGTTTGTTTACTTCTTTTCTGTATTTTTAATGCTTTTTTAAGAGCGAACTCTTCAGTTAAATGCAATCAAATAGGTACATCGACAAATTTCGAATACTCACGAACAAAAGTCCTGTTGACTTTGCCCTCTACTAATGATATATTATCCTAATATGCAATATTAATATGTATTTATTTAGTAGTTTTACTCTTTATATGCATCTCAGAACTTTCTTAACTTTCATATAACTTGAATTTAAGAGGTAAATATACCTATTAGAAGGAAAAACTTATGATCTAACAGATAATAATAATTATAATATATATGATTTAAAAATTTTGATACTAATAGAATTTAAAAGATAAAGCACGCATATTAGAAAGGATGCTAGCTGTCGATAGTCAATAACATCTTAAATTCAATTCTTATTGTTGAATTACCCAAAAAAAATATATATTTACGCAGGTGGGATTAGCATTGTAAAGGGCAAGAAGAGGGTGTGATAAAGGCTAGAAAGCTCCTATATTACTATTAAGTTTCTTATATTGAGTTTATTGAGTTTCATATTTTTTGGGATTACCATTGTAATGGGCTTTTATTTTTTAAAGGGCAATAGTTATAACCCTATAAATCTTTGGTAAACCATAGTAATTTTTATAAATGATAAACTAGTTTATTCTCCGTGGATATAGGCGCTATTGCGTAACCATATATATATTGTGTTGATATATTTTTCTCTCCTCTCTATTTCACTTATTGTAACTTTAACAAGGTATCAGAGCAGAAGTCTTAAGACATGTGTAGAAGATTACAATCGATATATTCTTTTTTTTTTTAGGGATGAGTGTGGATCTCTCTCCTCAATCCTTTCTTTCTTGTGCAAGACGTTTGTATTGAGAAGGAAGTTTTTGCAAACTGCTTTGCCATGGAGAATGCCGTTTGCATTGAGAAGGAAGGTTACAAACTTTCTCTCTCTTGGTTGCTTTCTTTCTTGTGGAGGATGTTTGCATTGAGAAATATGTTTTTTGCATAGTGTTTGGACATTTTTTTCCAAAGTGTTTTGGACATTCATTGATAAGGAATGTCGCTAACTAATTTTGGGCATATGACTATAGTGTTCTATGCCTTATTTGTGCGGATCGGGACCATTGGTTTTTATGTTTGCTTATGGTTTGTGCGCAAGATCTAGTGCAAAGATCACGTTGGATACACATTGGCTCTTTCTGGAGAAAGAAAGATAACAAATTTATTTCTTTTTGGGACTTTTAGTCTTTTTTATTGAGGTGTATTCTATTTTTTAACTGCCCTTGTATTGATCAGATCAGTCTTACGGTTCTTGTTATCTCTTTATAATAACAGACTTAGAAAATTACACAACAGCTTGAAACTTACTACTGATCTTTTGAATGAACTTAATTATCTTGCTAAGTCAAAAGCTGTGTCTCTTTAAAAAATCTATACTTGAACACATGAGTAGGAAGAAAATCATGAATTTTGATTTCAAAATCTCTGAATAAAGTGTTTAAAAATTTTCCCTGGTTGTTAATAATGAGAAATATGAAACATAAAGCCTCAAAATAGTGGTAATATGACAACAGACAAATGTAGCGCTCAGACTGTAACCACTCAAATCTATCACTACAACTATGATCATCATCAACAATTAAGTAACAACAGTGGTTCTTTCGCCATATAGGATTATTCTTCTTTATTCCTAGACAAAAGTAACCCCTATACTCTCGTGGCTTCATGTGATACTTTTTATTGGATAATAGACTTTGGTGCTACAGATCATATGACTGGTAACTTGCAATGTATATTTAATATAAAAAATAACAAAAATATGAACCTTGTGTCTATTGCTAATGGTTTATTGATTATTGTCCATGGTGTTGATAAGATCAATTTCTTCTCCAAGTCACAAAACTTTGAAGTTTTTTTTATGCCATCATTTTCCTCTAACTTAACATCTCTTAGTAAATTACTCAAAACATGAATTGCAATGTTATTTTTTCTCCCAACTCTGTATCTTTTCAATACTAGGCTACGGAGAAGAAGATTGGGGAATGAAGAATGTCTCATGGGCTGTATTTATTCAATTAGGAGACTAAGAATTTGGTGGTCAGTCAAGATAATTCCAATATTAACAAATTGTGGCATTAAAGATTTGGACACCCTTGAGATAAAGTTTTGAAGTTCTTAATGCTATCTTTAACTTTAAACTCTTATTCTTGTGAAGTATGCAAATTCTTAAAACAGACAAGACTTCATTTTTAGTCTTCTATGCATGTTTCAAAGGAACCAATTTTATTGGTGTGTGGGGACCAACCTCAGTTGATTCTTATGTGGGATTTAAATATTTTGTTATTTTTATTGATGATTGCTCTCATGCTACTTCGGTATATTTATTGAAATAAAAACCTAAAGTTTTTCCTATGTTTAAAATTCTTTCCAAACTACTTTCTACTCAATATAAAGACGATTAGAATTTTGTGACACAAAGTATGTGAACAAAGCTTTTTCTGAGCATTTATTAAATCTTAGTATTATACATCAAACATCGTGTGTTGGAATGCCTCAGCATAATGGAGTTGCTTAAAGGAAAATTAGACACACTTTGGAATCTACAAAGTCTTTGATGTTTTAGATGTATGTTTAAAAAGTTTATTGGTCAGAAGCTGTTTTAACTACTTGCTATTTGATTAATAGACTTCTAAGTAAAATTCTTAAGGATAAATATCCCCTTGAAATTTTGAAAAATATAAAATTTGATTTGTCCCATTTGCGAGTATTTGAATGCGGGCCTTATGTTCATGTGGCTAAGCACAACCGGGATAAACTTGATAGACGTTCTAGTAGGTGTATCATTATTGGATACTCTACTCAAAAGGGATACAAATATTGTGATCCCACAATTAGAAAATTGCATATTTCTAGATATGTTCAATTTATTGAAACTGAGTCCTATTTTCATGACACATTGGATAGTGGTTTGGAAAATAAGACTCAGGACGAGTGTTCAAGAGGTCGTTTGCCCTTACTTAATATTGTACCAATAATGTGTCCAACACACTCGAAACAAGTTATGATGATCAAATTGAAGCTGAAGATACCTCTAAAACTCACCAAATTGGTTTAGAAGAAGAAGACTTCGTCGTAGTTGTGGCCCCATCTGATCTCCTCTTGCGCAGGTCTTCTCGTATCTCTCAACCTTACTTTATACTTCTATATTTTTATACTTACCATGCAGTTTATTTTCCTATTCAAAATTATATTTTATATGAATATATATCTCATGATTATTTTGCTTTTCTGAGTTCCATCTCTAATAATTATGAGCTAAATAATTTTCAAGATGTCATTTCTCAACTTGTGCGGAGGAAGGCCATAAAAGAGGAACTTTAGACACTTGACAAGAACCATACTTGGGACACTGCCAAGTTACCTAAAGGGAAGAAAGAAGTTGGATGTAGATGAGTTTTTAAAATCAAATATAATAGTGATGGGTCTGATGAGAGGCATAATGGCAGGTTGGTGGCCAAAGGATTTACTCAAACTTATGGAGTAGACTATAAATAGACTTTTGTAACAGTTGTCAATATGAATACGGTGTGCGTTTTTTGTTTATCGTAGTTAATTGTGGATAGTCTCTATATCAGATGGATGTTAAAAATGTATTTTTACATTGTGACCTTTACAAAGACATCTATATGAGTCTCCTTTACAGTGACATCTATATGAGTCTTTCTCCATGTCATTCTAAAGAAAATGATAAAGGCCTTGTATGCAAATTATATAAGGCTTTGTATGAAGTTAAACAACCACCTCACATATAAACTATGGTATGCCAAACTCAGCTCAATCTTGACGAGTGTCAAATTTACTAGAAGTTCAGTTGGTTATTCAATGTTCACAAAAAGGGGAGCTTCAGGTACAACAATTATACTCATTTACGTTGACGATATTATCATTACAGGTAATGATAAATAAAACATCATGAAGCTTACAAATTATCTTCACAAGAAATACATCAAGGATCTTTGTCAACTAAAGTATTTTTTTAGTATTGAAGTAGCACATTTATAAAATGGACTATTCATTTCTCAAAGGAAATATGTATTAGATATGTTTAAATAAACTGAGAAACGGGAAGTCAAACCTGTTGACACTTATGTTCATATTAATTGCAAACTTAATTCAACAAATGGAAAACCTCTTGAAGATGTGGGCCGCTTTCGGAGACTTGTGGGCATATTGTTTTATTTGACTGTAACACGACCAAATATAATGTATGCGGTTAGTCTTATGAGCCAATTTATGCATGCTCCTAGATTATGTCATATGGACGTTGTCGATAAGATTTTCAGATATCTGAAGTCGTCACCCGATAGAGGTATTTGGTTGAAACCGAATGGTCACACTGATATTATTGGTTATTCTGATACTGATTGAGCAGGTAGTCCAATTGACATCAGGTCCACTACCTGCTATTGTACATTGATCGGAATAAACTTAGCTAATTGAAAAAGCAATAAGAAAAATGTAGTTGTTCGATCCAGTATAGAGGCCGAATATAGAGCTATGGCTTCAACTACAAATGAATTGATGTGGCTAAAATAGCTACTTCGACATATGGGGTTCCCAACAGTCAATCCTATGGAGATATTTTATGATAATCAAGCAGCTGTACATACAGCCTCTAATCCAGTTTTTATGAAAGAACCAAACACACAGAAGTTGGTTATCACTTAAGTAAAAAATTATTAATTCTCATTATGTTCGAAGTGAATACCAACTTGCATACATGTTTACCAAAGCTATTGTAAAGACAATGTTCCATCAAATACTATCCAAGTTGGGCTCTATTGATATCTACACACAAACTTGAGGGGGACTGTTGACAGTTATAGGAACCGAATACTGAGTTTTTTATCTTGTATATACAAGATATTAACGTTCCTATATTGAGTTTCATATTTTGTGAGATTACCAAAGTAATGGGATTTTTTTCTTAAAAGGTAATAGTCATAATTCCATAAATCTATGGTAAACCAGAGTAATCCCTATTAATGATAAACTGGTTTACCCTCCGTAGATGTAGACACCATTGTCGAACTAAATATATGTTGTGTCGAACTACTTTAAGAGAGGCTTCACCTTTTCTAATGTTTGCTGCTACCTGTCAGTTCAACAAAAGAGAGGCTGCTTTAGAGCATTTGCTAGCACAAATAAACGCAATAGTCCTCTCCTCACCTCTATCTAACATGAATGAGGCAAGGATTCTATCTTTCTTACTAACTTTCTAAAGGTTCCACAAGGTTTTGAATAACAGAAATGATCTTAGAGGACCCTCCCCCACCCATGTGTGTAGGACCCCAACGAATCATCATTAAATTTGGTACGGATCTATAGAAAAGTCAAGTCCTACACCCATGTAATAACTTTTTTAGAGATCCGTGTCAACTTTAATGGTAATCCTTTGGGGTCTTACATACATGGGTGGGAGAGGGTTTTATAAGATCATTTCTCTTTGAATAAATGAACTAAAAATAAAGCCAAAATCAGCTGCAGGTTTGGTTAGTAATTAATAGAGTAAAAATCTGGATAAGTTTAAATTTTGAATAACTTGAAGGGAAATTTCGTACAGACCCCTAATTCTC
Organism: Amborella trichopoda; assembly: GCF_000471905.2. Next base: position 1,057,990 of record NW_006500346.1, on the reverse strand, counting down.
CATCTTATTTTACGGCAGACCTTCATTCTATTTTTTTTTCAAGCGGCATAAAAAAACCCTCAGGTATTACACCGTGCCCCCTCATCTCTTCTTGCCCACGTTTAATCACTTTTAGCCATAAAAACTAGCCCCAGCAAATTGTTTTATTCCAACTCAATCCAAAAGCTTTTTTAACTCTATTTTACATTTTGGATTGAGATGGAATAAAACAATTGTTGGGGCTAGTTATTGCGGCCAAAAGTAGATAAATGTGGCAGAGAAGATATGAAGGGGTATGGTGAAATACTTAAGGGTTTTTTTATACTGCTTGAAATAAAAATAGAAGGAGGGTCTACCGTGAAATAAGATGGGGAATTATAGGTCTATACGAAATTTTTCCTAATTTAAATGTGTGGTTTTAATACGGCCGTGGCTTTACAATATTTGGTAAAACAATGCTTTAAAACTTTATTAAAAAATGCATATTTAGTGTTAGAAACCCTTTTAATGGTCTGCAAATTAAATCTGCCCCTACTATTTGTCGTGAAGTTTCGAAACTGGTGAAGATCTGATGGACATGTGAACATTTAGAAAGAATGATCCAAAAACTATTATAAAATAGACTTTTGTTAGGGCTAAAAAGCCTATTTTTCTTCAGGTACATGATTGTTGAGATCATGATAATCAATTTGCGTGTTTTCTGACACCAAAAATGCATTTTTGGCAACAATTTGAGGTGTCACTTCCCACAAAATAATTTATAATTTAAAAGTTGCATAAATCTACCCTCATTCCGAAAAAAATACATAGTTAATCTAATTACTAAAATCCCTCAAATTTTAAATATTACACATGAATCCCGTTTTTGGTCCCATTTTGCCCTCTCTTGGATGTTGAAATTAAAAGACATAAAGATAACTTCATAACTTCAGATATCCAATGTCTGAACTCATAAAGAAATCCAATATCCTAATAAGGTGACCTCGTGATTTCAGATATTGAAAATATGAAATTATTAAGCAACCTTATGCTTTCAGATATTAGAAATATGAAATTGTTAAGTAACTTTATGATTTCAAACATTGGAGATCTACAGTCATATACGGCTCCAAATATATGACTTTGGATTTTCAACATAAAATATGAGGGTAAAATGGGAACAAAAAATAGGACAAAAAATTATACAATATAATATTTAATAAATTGAGAGAAATTTTAGTAATTATGGTAATTATAAAGGATACACATATAATTATTTCTATTTATAACGACCTAAGTAGTTGTCATTTTTTTTATTTATAACCACGAAGTAGTTGTCATTGAGTCATTTTCAGATAAGTAGACGCCCCTTGTTCATCATTTTCTATTGACACTTATATTGGAAAAACCGAAAAAGTGAGGCTTACCATGCATGACTTCTAACACTCTAGTCCGACCGATAGTCCTTCCACGTTACAAAGAAAAAGCCACACATATTTGGTCAAAGTTGGCCTTTTCTTTGTCCTCAGTACAATAAAATTCAGCTCATTGGACCTAAGAACAAACAAGAGACGAAGATTATATAGGGCCTTGTCTTCATGAAACAAAATAAAGCCTCATCTCAAATGCGCGTCTCGAAAGTACTTTTCATAGCTAAAATTTTCATCTAAATCAATTTTCAATACCGATAATGAAATTTAAAATTAAAAAAATGATATATATCTTACAGATCTATGAACACTTAATTTTATGGTGAAATAGACTATTTAAATAAATTGTTACAATATATTTTGTTAAAGCTTAAAATCCAAATTTTTTATAACTAATATGTTCGAGCTTAAATGATCAATGTAAAGGCTTTTCCATAGTTGAATTGTAATTTTTTATGAATTATAAAACGAAACTTTACTTATCTTTGATAAGGTGCAGCCCTATCAAACCATTTTTTCAACAATAATTTATCCAAGTTTTCTTTAGGCCTTTTAATCTCCTTTTCAATTAAAATATAATTCATCCACCTTGGGAACCAACAAAATCCATCTCCAAGATTCTTTAAGTGGCAGTCTTGACATTATTGAAAGTAGCCATAACATTGAACGTTAAACCAATGTTGACACAATTGAGGAAATTCTAAATAATAAAATATTATGATTTCATGAAAGGGGCCCTACCCTCATGTGGTATTCAATCTTGACACCGCCTCTTGACACCTTAAAAAAAAACGCAATCTCGTTAATTTATATGAAAAAATGGTTACGGGCATGTCTTCACCCAGTTAATTTTCTAATATATTTATATAGAAGTGGATTATGTAGACCCACTGTCTGACTGATACAGTAAACGTTAATGGTCCAGATTGAATTTAGGTCGATCTGACGGTCACGATTATTTTTTATGTTTAAATTTTAATTTTTTTTATAAATCCAAATCACTTGAAATTTTAGGTATATATTATTCTCATTAAGGCACACTTAATAAAAATATATAAAAAAATAATCCGTAAAAAATAAATTGATCAAAATACTCCTGAAACTTTACAAAGGTATTTTGATTAATTTTTTCTTGTAAAATATTTTTTTATATTTTTCTAATATTCACCTATTTTTTATGTAAACATACTCAAAATTTCAGATCAATTTGACTTGTAGAAAAAAAAAATTAAAATTCAAACACTAATGGGTATTCGAGATCGTCAAATCAGCCCATATTGAATCTGGGCCATTGGCATTTACTGTAGCAGTACGTCCTTAGGCTGACAAGATCTTATATATATATAATTTTTGAGAAATATGTATTAACGAATTAGTTTAGGAGAAGGTATTTATAAGCCTTGGAACTCATATGTCCCGTCGTCATGATCTACTTTTTACCCAAATTTTTTTTAGGTATATGAAATTTTTAACTTGATGATCATTAATATGTAAAAAGAATGATTTTTAAAAACTAAAAATAATAAAATTTGAGGAAAATACTTAGGCCATTGGTTTTTATCTAGACTCTATATGAATTATTTTATAAGGAAAGTATAGAGTGATACCATTTAGCTTTGGTACAAGGTGGTCACATTAGTTTTGGCCATTGGATGTGAAATTGGGTGGCTACAATTATTTCATTGACCAAGTTCAAACTTCAAAATAAATTTTTTCAAACTTTGTGACACATCCAAGCTATCAAATTTCACATCGGATGGTTGTAAGTAATTGTGACCACCTTGTATTAAAAGTAAATAGTATAATTGTATATAATCCCTTATTTATATTATATACATTCTCTTATAATATATAAACAAGGGATCGCATACAATGAGACCATTTATTTTTTATACAAAGTGGTCACAATTACTTACAGCCATTCGATGTGTCGCAAAGTTCGATAAAATTTCTCCTGAAGTTTGAGCTTGGTCGATGAAATAAGTGTAGCCACCGAATTTCACATCCAATGGTCAAAATTAATGTGACTTGCTTTGATCTTGATGGTGCATATGAAGTAGTCCTATGAATTAGTCCAAGCCAAGGTTTTTGCCCGAAGGAGCAAATACACATGTTGATCTTGCAGGTGCATATAACAAAATTTTCATTATTACATTTTGAATGTAGTTTCATTCATGACTAAAATCCAGGCAACGCTTTCTTCTCCGGGGCCCACACCTTGCAGTGGCCCGCCCGTGACTTGACTAAGGTCCATCACACACAACAGCGATGTTAGTGGCTTCCAAGTTCCATTAGGTTTCCTCTCTCTCTATATATATATGGATTCCCCCACCTCTCTTTTATCTAATAGATTCTCCCCTCTCCCTATTTTCCAATGTTGCTTTCAATGGTTCGATTTATTTGAGGGCTCATTCTCTCGAAAAGCCAATCATTTTTTTTTTTTTTTTTTTTTTGAATTTTCCTTTTCATATTTTTAATATAAGATAATTCATATATAGGTGTAGTTGGCATACCGATGCATACGTACATAACTGTAGAGGTAAGGTACACTTTCAAATTTTATCATGATATATAATTTTGATGTAAAATGTTATTATGATTATCTCAAAATCTATTTTTATATCTAATTATAAAATTTTAAATTTAAAAAATGGTTAAAATCAAGTAGATCTATAAACATATGAAAATCATGAAAATGGATGGTATGGATAATATGTTGTAAAATCCACTATTTCTGATACTTAAAATCTTTTTATTTTTCATGGTCATACATCTCGATGTCGAGATGATCAATCTAAGAATTTTTCAACATTAAAACTACATTTTTCGATGGATTTGTGAGATGATGCATTCTGCATTATAAGATTGCATCCTTATATAAACTTTTTCCTTCATATATTCATGTAAAAAAGTATTAATAAAAATTGATAATTTGGGCAGTCCACATGGTAATTCCCCATCACCCTGTCCAACACCAATCTCCAACGAATTGGATGGTGGCAATTGGGAGTTACTGTGTTGGTTGCCCACGTGTAAACTTTTTTCAAAAAAGCAAAGGAAAACCTTACTACACATTCCTACCCTTATATATTTTTACGTGCATCTCTCCTCTCGTAGTCGTCCTATTTGAATGAACGATTGAGATGGTCCTCATTGTAATGTCATGCTTAGGGACTATTTTATTTTATTTATTTATATTAATGATATTGACACCAAATTTGGTGCATCTAATCCTATCTCAAGGTTGCACTTACCAAATATATAAAAATATATTTATGTTAAAATAAAATATAAAAATATATTTATGATCAAATAAAATGAACAAAATACCCCTGAAAGTTTTATTGTTATTTTGGTCAATTTTATGTTTTATAAATATTTGTTTTACAGGATTGTATACAATGAGGCTATTTACTTTGGTACAGTAAGGTCACAGTTACTTACAACCATCTGATATAAATTCTGATAGCTTGGGTGTGTCGCAAAGTTTGAAAATTTGTATTTTGAACTTTGACCTTGATCAATAAAATGAATGCAACCACTCAATTGTACATCCAATAGTCAATATAATTATGACCTTCTTGTACCAAAAATAAATAGTCTCATTATATACTTTTCCTTGGGATATTGGGACTTGTGGCCTCACTGAGGGTATAGCCTTTAATAAAGCAAAATGGTGGAACATGATTCTTGTAGCCAACCCCAATTAATTGAAAAAAAATTATGATGATGATGATATACTTTACCTTGTTTTATTTATACTAGTGCGCCCCATTGAGATGATGACGTGCACCAAATTTTATGTTCATGTGATTTATAGAAAAGAAATTTGTTGGAGTTATTGATAGACCTACCCAACCTTCGGTGCGCGCCCTACCACCTAAGCTCGATTAGAACAATAAGTGGCTCACATGTCATTATGGTTGAAGTTATTCCAACCGTCCATTCACAGCAGAGAGGTAGGGATGCATGGTAAGTTTTTCGGAAAAAAAAATTAAAAAAATAATGAAAATACTTACCTTTTAAAGTGAGATCTCTTTGATAATCCCAAGTTGCCAAGATATTTTCTACTCTCTCTCTCTATTTTCTCAATGTTGCTTTCAATGTTCCAATTTTATATTAGGGGTTATTCTCTAAAAAAGATAGCAAAATTCATGCTAGGAACATTTTTTTTTATGGCAAATTTTAGGGACGTAATCTCTAGAATCTAGTGATCAATCTCCAAATATAAAAAAACTTAAAGCTCAAGTCTCTAAGCTGCGTACTCCCTATTTTTGGAACCTATTTCATAGAAGACCCAAAGATTTTAAATATATTTGACAGTATAAGGTTTTTGTATTTTTTATATTCCAACCCTCTAGATATCTTTGACGATCTACTATTGATCTAAACAATTTGTGAAATGACTCGCTTTCATCGAAACCTAAAGACCCCCCTTAACCTATATTGTCTCTCTCCCAAACACTTCGTCTCATTCTCTAAACTAGCCTATGCTGTCTCTCTCTCAAAAATTCGTCTCTTGCCCTTCTCTCTAGGATCTAAATCACATATCCACCTTCCCATCGTCTCTCTTTCAAAACTTTGCGGGTATTTGCTTATCTAAAACAACTACTCTGATCAATCTGCTTTAATGGGTCTATTGTTTTGCTTCGTTATTGTGCTTGACATGGTGAAGAAGGATTACCTGTGTTTGATGGATTATGTGGTTTTGGAGTAGAAAATGCTCTCTTATCTTGTAGTCTTGATCCTTATACATAAACATAACTTTCCTTCTTTTTTTAAATTTTTTTTTTTTGTGAATTTTAATGGAGGGGGCTTTGGTTTGGATGTGGCCTCACACTATGAGGTCCTGTGTTGTCAATAAACAATATGTTGGGAGGAGAGCAGTCATGTTCTTTTGTTCTGTGCAGTGGACATTTTTAAGGTTTCAATGGCTGGCTGATGGATCAAAGTCAGTGAAGTGAGTTTTGAGAGAGTTTTTGAGAGAGATAATTGATTTGGGTGGTTGAGAGAGAAATAAGTTTTGAGAGGGACAGGGCCAAGGCTAATGGATCGTCTATTTAAATGGAAAGGAGTCATTTCACAAATTATTTAGATCAATAATATATGATCATAGGGGTTTAAGGGGTTGTAAGATAGAAAACATAAAGACTTTACAAAGCTTGAAATCCTTATTTTCATATGGATGGTAGGCGAGGTGGAAATGACTCATTGATTTCTACAACCAAATATATGGATTTAGAAAATGCCAATTTGGTTCTCACTTATCCAAATTGGGAATAGGAGTGGACGGACTTGATTCTTAGCTAGAATCTAGAACCAATTTGATTTTGAAAGGCTATAGAGGGAACCAGTTGATCCAGATTAGCCGAATCACTCAAATCCACCCATTTTATTTTTTATTTTTTTCAAAATAATATATATTTTTGGACTAGTTCATGAACTAGCAAATCGGTTTGATCCGGCCCCAATCAACATTCGGGATTAGTCCAACTTGTGACCAACCTAGCCAGCTGATCAATATTTTAAAACGTTAATGAATAATTATGTATTTTTTGCAATATTTTAGATGCGGCTGTATACAACTGCAGATGCACACACAAATTGCTAGTGTAATAAATGCCATGAGAGTTGCTAGTGTAATAAATGCCATGAGAGTTTTGGATTTTAGAAGGGATGATGACGTGCACCATTATCACCATTATCATCATTTTAGCCATTTCCCAATTAATTAGGGTTAAAAAAACAGACACACACATATATATATATATATAAATAAGGTCGAAAATTTATTCTATAACGTGCAGTAGAAAATAGTGTTTTGAAGTTGAAAAGAATGTTTCGAAGTTGAGTTATTTGGACCGCCTATTTTTTATATCTTCAAATGGTTATAGATCTACTTGATTTGCATATTTTAAAATTTTAAAATTTATAATTAGGGTTGAACATAGATTTTCAACCCATTGAAAAGTATCCAACTCCGAAACTATATCTTCCAACAAAATCTAGAGGTACGCCTTACTCATATAATATAAGGTGGGCACCTTATACAAACCTCAACCCTTAAATTTACCCTAGTAGAAATTTATTTTGCAAATAAATTTTAGGGTTAGGTGGCACCGTTGGGTTGGTGGGAGACCTATGATCAAGCATGGGTTTGAGTTTTGCCAGCCTTGCTTGGAACGTGGACGGCTCGGATTAACCCATACATGAATCCCAAGTCTTTATCTTTTGTAAGTGCCCATACTCTTATGTTTGTTGGTGAGATTTTTCTTTGTGAAGGATTTATCGACTCCTTAGTATGTCATTATTTTAGAAAAACCTTTTCAATGAGCCTCTTTTTATTATTATTATTATTATTATTATTATTATTATTATTATTATTATTATTATTATTATTATTATTATTATTATTATTATTATTACAAAATTGAGTCCATACCACTTTTTTTTTTTGACAAGACAAGTCCATCCCACCTATTTTCATGGATGACTTAAAAGAGTGATTTAAAAATCGTTGGTTCATATTGGGATAATTGGCTGAGGTTGATTTCTGCCAATAATTTGATTTTGGCCTAGTTTTTCATGGATGACTTTATTGATTTCGGCCAATAATTCCAAATTGGCCTAGATTTTTATGGATGGCTTTATTAAATAGCCTGACAATTGTTGATCATTTTTTTTTAGTAATTTTTGGAAAGACTACTCTACCCGTTTTTCGAAATAGATTAAGAGTCAACTTTTTAAAGGTACTATTGAAGTCGTGTTAGTGATGGGAATGAAAATCAAAATGTTGTTACAAGGTGATAGTGAATCGGGTAATTGTGTCATACATAAATGTTTGGTTCTCACCTATTGTTATTTGTCAAATATTAATTTTAAAAATTTCAAAATTAAAAATATTATTTTAATTTTTTTGGGACCGGTTCCACACTGGATAATTGGTTTGATTCTTCCTGGGACGGAGCGGTCCAACTGGTCACTGGTCTAGCTGCTTGATCCAGGTTTTGAAACAAAGATCTGGTTTAGCTGCTTGATCTAGGTTTTGAAACAAAGATTTTAATGCGTGAAACCCATAAAATTAACGCACACACATTTTTGCAATGCATATTTGCTCAAATAATCGCCGGGATCTAATGATATGTGAATAATTAAATTGAATTATCGATCAAAATGAAATATCCAATAAATGAGATGCACAAAAAATAAATAAAAAATATACATTTTGTTAATTTATTTTCTTATATATGTATTCATTTTTTTTTTTTTTCAGATCCATGTTCAGGGTGGTCAATATCAAATACATGTGAAATTCTTGGTCAAACATAGTCAGCATATGTTGACGTACCAAAATACCCATTATCTGTATTATTTCGATGTATTGCCGTTTCAACTTTCAGCTTAATCCGAGTCATACAAAAGATTTTTTTAAAAATATATTTAAATATACTCTTAATTGCCTAATCAGGATCAGACAAATGAGAGTGTGTGAGTGCTCTACTGTAGAAAAAATACTTATCATTTTTTTAAAAAAAAATTTAACGCATAGATGCACACATACGTGAATGATTTTATCAAAAGGTCTGATGCCAACAATAACTCTAGAAAAGTGGTGGTAAATTTAATTTATTAATATATGGATGTGGTTTCTATAAGGTTGCAACCTTAAACAATCCAATTAAGGCGCACCTCCAAATTTTATCATAATATGTAATTTTGATATAAATATTATTAGGATTATCTGAAAAACTATTTTTATATCTAGTTATAAAATTTTAAACTCCAATAATGGTTAAAATCAAGTAGATCTATAAATATACGAGAATCTTGAAAATGGACTGTCTAGATAATGTGTTGCTAGATGCACTATTTTTAGGATTCAAAATTGTTTTTTTTTTTTTTTTCATATTCATACATCTTGATGTTGAGATGATCAATTGAAGGTTTTTCAACATTAAAACAACATTTTCCAATAGATTTTTGAGATGCATATATAATTCTACATTTTAAGGTTGCAGCCTTATATAAACTTTTTCCTTCTCGTTATTATCACGAGAAAGACCCTTTTTTTTCCATTTACTATTTATAATTGAAAACAAAATTAACCATTTGAATTGGAAAAGAAATATATAACTTACCTAAACAAGTTGTAAGATCTCAACGAGGCAATGAGGAACCATTTGCAAGGAACTGGAACCGGGTAGTTAAGTTCAAGCTAATAACACACGGCCAAGCTTTTTATGCTTCCCCAGCAACTTAAAACTTATATATTTCTTCTTATCCAACTGTCTATTCTAAATGGAGGGCTAAGATTGCCCCAATCATAATGTCATAACTCTACGCTATTTTATTTATAATTTTTTTTACATAAACTATTTTGACATCAAATTTTGTACGTCCAATCCTCTATTAAACTCGCACTAGCGAAAAATATAAAAAACACATTTTCAATAAAATGAAATGACCAAAATACCCTTGAAAATTTCAAGAGGTATTTTGGTCATTATATTTTATCAAAAAAATATTTTTAATATTTTTTTATAGGTGCGCCCCAATGAGAAGATGGCACGTACCAAATTTCATAATCATACAATTTTTATAAAAAAACTAAAAATGAAATACTTTGAGACATCAGATATAAGATCAAACGGTGAGTGACTCTCTTGATCAAAATTGGACAGCTGGATGGTAGGAGAAGCATAGATCTTCTATGCTGTAGAAGAATAACCTTTCCCATATCATTAACAAGTATTTTTGATATTTAGTTTGTTATTCTACCATTTATAAAATTTTAAACATATTTGTGTTTGTAACTTCAAATCATTTTTATTAATTTCATATAAATATAATATACTAATTTAATATGCTAAAGTCACAGTCATTGTAAATTAATGATAAAAAAGAACAATCTTGATAGTACTTTGATAAAACTCGCTCCTTTGATAGCATCCCCATAACAAATAATTGTCGCAAATGTTGAAATTATCACAAAAAAGAAAAGAAAAAAAAAAGTAGAATAAGTTATTTTGATGTTGAAAAGCCCTCAATTTGATTATTTCGACTTCCAGATGCATGAACACGAGAAAAAATATTTTTCAAGTATTGGAAAGAGTGCATATTGAATGTATTATCTAGACTGTCAATTTTTAAAATTTTCAAGTTTTCATAGATTTGCTCGACCTATAATATTTTTTAATTTAAAACTTTATGATAGTAATTGAAATAATTTTTCATGCCATCACAAAATTGGTTGATACCAATGCAACATGTTTTGGCGCTATTTAAAGGTGTGAGCAAGCCTTATACAAACCGCATCCAAAAAATAAAAGTTGTGGTTTGCATTAGGCCGAGGCCCTAAACAATCAAAGTAAGACGCGCCTTCAAATTGTATCAAAAAATGTTGTTTTAGTATTGCAAATCTTTGTAACAACCTGAAAAATATTTTCATCTTTAGATTTAAAGCTCCAAAAATAGTGTAGATCAAGCAGATATATGAACACTTAGAAAATCTTGAAAATTGAGGGTCTAGAAAATGCATTACAAGATGCACTAATCCAAGGCTTGACATCTATTTTTTCCCATGTTTATACATCTTGAGGTTGAGGTGATCAATTTGAATATTTTTGAGCATCCAAACAACCTCTTTTAGTGAATTTTGGAGGTGCGTCTAAATTTGATTGTTTAGATCCCCCTGTACAAATTTTTTCATAAATATCCATCTTTTTTAAGATATACATCTAGTAGACATTGGATCCTAAAAAAACCCTCCGAAACAGTCTTTTGTTTCAGAGAGTAAGCATACAATATGCTCCTACAAAAAGGACCATATACGCATCAATAAAACAATGGGATTGTTTACAAATGGACCATTTATCTTTTGTACATGGAGGTCACAATCATTATCATTCATCAGATGTCAAATTGGATAGCTTGGGGTGAGTCACAAAGTCTGTAAATTTTTTATTTATTTTTAATATCTATTCAATGATATTCTTACAATTTAAAAATTTATCGGACAAGAATAATTGAGACCTCCATATCCTAAAGGTAAAGGGAAAAGTTAATATAAGGCTGCAATCTTAAAATGTAGAATCATAGATGCACCTCAAAAATCTATCGGAAATGTTGTTTTAATATTGAAAAAGCCCTCTAATCAATCATCTTGATATCTAGATCTATGAATATAAAAAAAAAAAGTTTTTGAATATCGAAAATAGTGCATCTTGGAACATATGATTTAGATTGCCCATTTTCAAGATTTCATATATTTATAGATCTATTGGATTTTAACCATTTTTGGAATTTAAAATTTTATAATTAGGTATAAAAATAAATTTTAAGATAATACTAAGAATTTTTTACAACAAAATTACATGTTATAATAAAATTTTAAGGTGCGCTTTAATTGAATTGTTTAAAATTGCAACCTTATAGAAACCACACCCAAAGATAAATAGTATTGTTATAGACGATCCCTAAAACAAGATGGGCAAAGTTATCCACAGTACAAACCAAAAGGCATGATTTCCAAAGCAATCCCAAATTCCAAGTTACTTATTTATTAAGTTTGGTTGCACTTTTTAACTTCTACTTATAATTATTCAATAAAGACATACATGGTTCAACTTTCTAAGGTCAATAGTACAAATAACTTTAAATGAAAATTGACATAGTTTCCCTTATCGTTCTATTTGACCCACTCATCGCATGGGAAGCTAGATGGACTTTAGGCCCCTTATGGATAACAAACTTATGCAATAAAAGAGCTTTGTTTCTTTCCCTTGTCCCATTATTTTAAGTTGTATATTAATAGGCCTCTTTACAAAATCCAGGACAGCAAGGGGTGGGGGCGTAATCAAAAGCGATGATAGTGTCTTTATTGCGCTTCCACAACCCGTTTTGGTATTGCATCCAACAACTATGTCGAACTTTACGCTCTCATAGGGGTGATAGATTTGGCCATTCAGTGAGATTGCTTCCCTTTGTAAATTGAAAGCGACTATTCTCTGCTTGTCAATGTAATTTAAGGCTGACTATTCTCTGCTTGTCAATGTAATTGCAGTGTGTAGACCATTTCCAATATCTATCGCGAGGCCAACTTGCTAGTAGATTCATTGGCTAAAAAGGTTGCGTCTTTCTCTAGTGCTATGGTTTGGCACGCTAGACCGCCATATTTTATCTCCCTTCCTCTTTTTCATGATTTGGCACAGATGCCCTCTCACAGGATTGTAAAATTATGAGTTGTATTTCTGTCTTTATTAATAAAAAATGGGTAGGGGCCTTCTCCCCCACTACTTTACCCAAAAATAAAAATAAAAGAGCTTTGTATGATGGAAAGGTTTCTATACTTTCCCTATAGCATAGAAGATTTATGTTTCCCTTACCATCCAGCCGTCCAAGTTTGATCAAGAGAGCCACTCACCGTTTGATCTTAGATCCGACGTCTCAAAGTATTTTATTTTTATTTTTTTATACAAATTGTATGAATATGAAATTTGGTATGTGCCATCTCTTTATTCGGGCGCATCTATAAAAAATATTAAAAATAATTTATTGATAAAATACAATGACCAAAATACCCCTTGAATTTTTCATGGGTATTTTGGTCATTTTATTTTATTGAAAATATTTTTTTAACATTTTTCGCTAGTGTGAGTTTAATAGAGGATTGGACATCCAAAATTTGGTGTCAAAATAGTTTATAAAAAAAATTAAAAATAAAATAATATAGAGACGTGACAGAATGGACAATTGGATAAAGAGAAGTATATAAGTTTTATGATGGAGGGGAAACATAAAAAGCTTACCCTTGTATCACATGTCATTACGATCCTTCACGTAAATATCTAAGAGAGAATCTTGTGCTACATTGTTATTCCCATTTGGTAGTAAAAATAGCCCCTTTTTTTGTTCTTATCTTATATTACAGCTAAAGCCAAGGCTCCACTATTAGTGACATAGTTATCAAGCCTGGTTGGATCACTTGGTCCAACTGGTATGACAGCCATCTGGTGCCTTGGTTTGTGCGGGCTAAAGCTAAAACTTGATTCAATTGAAAACTAGTCAAAATTAGTAATCGACCAATTTTAACTTTTCGGATCATCTGGTTTTAACGTGTTCGATTGTGTAAACACAATTGAAGAACTTTTTTCTTATATAATTTATATCTTAAACTACTTTTTTTCTTTGAAAAACTCTGGTCCGGTAAAACTGATTTTTTATTGGAATAGATCCCTTACTGATCTGGTGTCCAATCCGATCCTAATGACTATGATTAGTGGTGTTTTGCATTCGAGCATTTCCATTCCTTATTTTGGTATTGTTTGTGAACTTGTGTGACGTTTGTTGGCATGTTTGGGAGTTTTAGTAGGGAAAGCATGGCACACGTATCATACTGTAGACCGTCCGAGATATGCCGCCCCTTTGAGGTGCACCTTTAAAATCTTTTGAAAAATGTTATTTTGATGTTGGCAAAACATATAAATGCTCATCTCGACATTGAAATGTAGATATATGTATGACAAGAGAGATTTCAAATTCTAAAAGTAATACATCTTGCAACATATTATCTAGACCATCTATTTTCAAGATTTTAATGCATTTATAGATCGGCTTGATTTGAATCATCCTTGGGATTTAAAATTTTATAATGAAATATAAAAATTGATTCTCATACCATCTTAAGACTACATCACATGACGAAGTTTGGGAGTGCAAGTTTAAGGTTGCAACCTTTATATAAACTACACCCAATACTAAAGCAATTAGCAATAGGCCTAACATAGAGTAAAACAACAATATTTTGCATATAAAAATATGTATTTATGTAATATTAATCTTCTTTGAAAGTTTCCCTGTCCATAGTCAAAGACATCTCCCATCTATAAGCCTCAATGTTAAGATCACATATTGATTATCTTGACTTCGGGACATATATAGATATTAAAAAATAAAATATATTTTTTATGAATAATACATTTTGTAATCTAAACAATATATTTTCAACATTTTTAAGTATTTATAGATCGGCTCAATTTACTTTATTTTTTGAATTTTAAATTCCATAATTAAAGTAAAAATAGATTTCAAGTAATCGTAAGGGTTTCTTGCACCAAACTCCATCTTTTAGTAAAGTTTGAAGGTGTGCCTTACTTTGATTTTTATTAGAACGATAGTTATTAAAACATAGGGCCATAACAAAAGCAGTGAGTTTATATAAGGTGCCAACTTTATACTATAGAAGTAAGGTGCATCTAAAAAATCCATGTGAAATTGTTCCGATGTCAAAAAATCTAAAATTAGTCATTCTTATTCTTTTGTAGATTTTTCCAAAATTAAATGAAAATAAAAAACACTCTCTAATTATGGAAACCTTAGCAAAATTTACAGCAAATCACCCATATTTGGAGGATTCAGGAACACAGCTCAGCTGGATAGTAGACGCAGCTTAGCTACCCAAAAAGAAAACCAAAAAATGGATAGAAATCCATATAAAAAAGGAAGCTAATCATCTCTTTCTCACTTCTCAAAGATTTCTTCCTCCTTCTGGCTTCCTCTAGTCCTTGTATAAGAAAATGGTCCCTGTGCTTTATAACAAACCAAGCATTTATCTATTCCTCCTTACTGAATCAACAGAGTAATGGCCACCAAGACTTTGATCATTCTTCTGATTCTCTCTGTGGTTCTCTCAGCAAATGCCTTTCAAGGTCTCTCTTGTCTTTCTACAATTTGTAAAACTCTCTCTTGAAATTAAAAAAAAAACAAAACTCTTCCCCCCAGCCCCCCCCCCCCCCTTAAAAAAAAAACGAAAGAGTTTTTTTCTATTGCTCACAATAGATTTGATTCTACCTGTCACATTTATTTGATGGTTTTTCATATTCAACATCTCTTTCTCTGCTTAATGTATCTACGTATCATTGTCTGAAAACTTGCCTTGCCAACTTCGCAATCCCCGGAGTTGGCTTGGATAGTGGCCTTGGTGGGTCTGGAGCAAAGAATAAGGACTCGCCTGTGTCTCACTTGGTTGTGAGACTCGTTCTTTTTTCACAGACTCGCCAATTAAGAACACGTCTCAGCAAATTGAACCACTGTCGATTCTGAGTCTGGTTTTCAAACACTGCCATGTATATGTGTTTGTACACATGAATGAGGTAGTCCGCCACCCATGTGATGCAATGGAGTCATATAATCAAGTATATTTTGATGTCATGCAATGGCCTAATATAATCAAATATATATTGATGTTCTGCAAATTATTTCTCTATTTTATCATAGAGATAATTTAAAAAATTATAATTCAATCAAACGAAACTGAAACCCTATTTCTGACATCAAAATATATCCAAAGAAATTTAATAGTTATGGAAATGTATGAAAAATCAGACCGACATGGTTCCGTCGAGTCTCAATAAAAGATAATATTCTGACCTTTGTCTAGGGTCAAATTTTCCTGATTTTTGGGGTCAGTGATTCAAATCTGATACCCGGCTAGTGGGTACTGCATCCGAGTGACTTGGTTGCGTCTGAACCCAAACCACCGGTTTGTAAAAGCACTAGTCTAACAAGTTTGTATGTATATATGTATATATGCATGTATGTATGACAGATCCATTTGTTGTGCCATGCCGGTGGAAGGGGTACTACCTTGCAGACGCGGACTGCGCTGAGAGATGCGAGCCGACTGAGGGAGTGAAGTGCTTAATTGATGAGTATAGAACCTCTAAGTGTTGTTGCTTAGCTTCTGCAACTTCTTCTCCATGACAGAGCCATGTGAGAGAATGTATTGCTATGCCAGTCTTGTTGGGTTTATGTGGCCTTTAAAGGCCTTATAAATGTATATTGAAATACTTTTGTTATAGTAAAACATAAACTCAGTGGGAGTGTGGTTCCACGAGGACCATACTAAGCGAATGATGTTTGCTTACACCAGACTATGCTTATCGATCTAGGCCAGTCGGTTGGAAAACCCTAGGTACCTGGACATAAAGAATTAACCGATGAGAGTTTTGGGTTAGACCTTGATGAGGTCGGAGCTTATGACTAGATGAGAGAGGCGAGGGACTGTGTGACCCTTGTGTGTGATGGTAGGCCTACTGAGACGGGGGTCAAAACCTCACCCATGTTTATTCACATGGCATGCATATCGATAGATCGTTTGGGAAAGCCAGATATCTACCTTTGGGTGAAGCGTATGCATGTACGAGAGATACCCCTATACACTATAAAGATGTGGTCGCATTAGGTCGTTGTGACATTGACTCGTCTCTAGGGAAGGACCTGTAATCCACAGATTGAGATTGCGACCCTTTGATTCATCTACCTAACTTTGGTGACCCGCTAATGAGCCCCTGCTTGGACTGTGGGTCATGAGAAACACTGGGTCGGTTCGATAAAGCTTATGTGGTCTGTAGTCTACAGTTGGAGGTGGAGTACCCCATATTTACAAATTGAATTCCTAATCATATGGATCCTTTTCTCATCATACTAATTTAATTATGTTCATTTTATTATTGAAATAATTTTAATTTTATTATTTGAATTTTTATGAATATCTCAATATTTTAATTATGTTTTTTTGACTTATAAAAATACAGTTATAGATTTTACAAAGTTGTAAAAATTCAAATGTATATATTAATTCATTTTATTTTAAAACTTTTTATAACATTTCATGAGGGCCCAAAGTGCACATTGGCCCACCATGTGGCATGTGGGTGGGGGCCCACATGTGCCACAAAAAGGTGGCACGTCCCACCCTTTGGATACTTTGTGATCAAGGTCTTTAAGATTATGGTAATTTTGATTTGAGGTATGTGGCCAAATATTAGAAAGGATATAGCAGCCATGGCATATTTTGTAATATGATAAGTATACTTTCAAAGAGATATGGTCAATTTGAATAGATGGTAAACATTGACCTTATCTTGTTTAAAATTTTTGGTAGTATTTATTTACTTGATAATGTTTGACATATTATTATAGAATATGTGATATGATCATGCTATTTTTATGGAATGCATGATATCTATTTTATTTAAATATATTGATGGGAAAATGGTTTAAGGAAAGGGGGATAATGGTCCAAGCACCTTCCATAATATTGATGGCCCATCTATAGAATAAATGTCGCAGATCTCTCATCCCACAAGTCACCTTGATTAACGGTATAGATTCAATCACATGAAAGAGGCAAACTAGGGGAAACCCTAAGAAACCCCAAACCTAAATATTCACTATAAATAAGGATGTTTTCCCCCAATCTCTACACAACCTCTCTCTCTCTCTCTCTCCTAGTGGGCCATGCCCTACTCTCTCTCCTCTGAGTGTCTCTCTGTAACCCTCACTATCCCAAAGTTTCAAAGGGGGGGCCTCGCCCCAACTCTAGCTACTACTCTTTTTCTCCCTAGACATAATAAGAAACTAAGGGTTCTAGAAATTAGAGGGAAGCCTAAGTTATTTTTGGAGGTTAGGGTTTTGTGAATAATTAAGGTTATTTACATACTTTGGCCGAAATCAGCTTTCCCGATTTGAAATTGAAGCTAGATTGCAGATCCCACGCTATTGGATGTGGTGACTCGGTGTGGGGTATAAGAAGCCCGGTTGAGGTAATCTCCGACATCTTTATCTTATACTTACTTGTTCTTTATTTCATATTCTCAAGCACAATATTAGGTTGTATGAATGGCTTCATGTAGTTGAGATTTATTTTATTGATGTGTTATTTATTTTGGAATTTCTATTGTTTATAATAAGACCATCTGTAAATGATCTTGTTGCAAAAAATATAAGCGGTTATTATTATTATTAAAAAAATAAAATTATATTTCCCCAGCGAAAGATCACATAGGTCTTTCTTTCAAGTCTCACTCTCTTTGTAAGAGTAGTTAGCTTTCTAACAACTCTCTCTCCTAAATAAAACCATTGCAACTCTCTCTCCTCTAAATAAAACCATATATATTGGATTAAAATAGATGTCAGCAATTCTACTGTCTCTTCGTTTGTCTCTCCATTGTGAAAATAATTTTCTTCCTTAATGGTTTAATTTATATTTGGTCTCCACTTGATGTCTTTCTTCTAAGAAGAAAATAATTTTACTTTTCTTTATAATAGTGTTATCACAATTAGATTAACTAATGAATCAATGAGAGATTTAGTCTAATCAAAATCGATCTAACCATTGGTATGGGTTTTAAAAAAATAAAAAAAAAGTTTTAAAGAGTAGAATGTATTAAAAAATTTGTGCAACTTCATTTCACTAGTTGAATTAGCAAAAATTGGGAGGTCTGATGTGCCAAAAAACACTCAAACATTTTACGACAAAAACCAATTTTTATTTTGGATCAGACTTGTGAAGGCATCGATTCGGTCCAATTAATAATTGGAAAATTGTTTCATCCGGGCTAGACCGCTTCAATTTCTTTTTTTTTTCTCTTCATATTCATGATCTCTATGTTAAATATTGTATATTATCCAAAAACTTGGATCAAATTATATTTTAAAAATGTATTTATTGCCAAGCCTGCATTTCTACAATATGGCCGCATAAAAACCGGGCCCTTAATAATTTACTTTATTCTTTATCTCTGGGGATGAGGTAACTATGATTAATAATTTACTTTATTATTCATTTCAAGGAATGAGGTGTTGAAGGAAAATCGTTTCATGCAGGCTGGACTGCATTTCTACATATGCAGTCCAGAAAGTGTAAAGCATCCATCTTTAAGATAGATGCAAATAGGAGTTCCAAATGTTTTCTTACTAGAATTATTATTTCTAGTTTTTAAAATTTATTTATATATTCATATTCATGATCTCCTTGAAAATTAAGTTTTAAAATCCATCTAAAAAATTAGATTTATTAAGAGGCCCGCATTTCTACATATGTGGGCATGGCCACATAGAAACCGGGTCCGGTGTTGAATCTTAATTGATTGGGGTTGAAGTAAATGGTGGGCATGTTTGGATGGCACACGTATTTGGAATAGCTTTCTAAGTGAAAAATAATAAAACTGAGAACTAACTGAAACTCCAGACATTAAGATATGGGATTGTCTACAAAGAGACCATTTATCTTTTGTATAATGATGTCACAATCACTCTTGTCCTTTAAAGTTCAAAACGAGTGGTTGTAATAGTATATTTGATTATACACAAAGTTCGATAAAAAAAATTCACAAACATCGTGACTCACCCTAAACCATCCAATTTGACATCTAATGAGTAGGAATGATGTGACCTCCATGTACAAAAGATAAATGATCTCTTTGAATACAATCCCTTCAGCTATTAATGAAGTTCGAAATGGAAAATGAGGCATACATGCAGAACACCCAAATAAACAAAACAGTGAAAGTAGAGCTCCTCCCCTAGCATCATACCAAACTTGATTGACTTATTAAGGAATTTTATAGTATAAGATTATTTATATTTGGTACAAGAAGATAATAATTACTTCTAATGGTCATATAAGAACTGTGACTTCTTGATGTATGCCACAAAATTGAAGAATTTCGTTTTTTTAGACTTCGGATCAATTAATTATGGATCTCCAGCCATGTGATTTCATATTTAATAGTTATGAATGAGTAACCTCTTGTAACAAGATTCATCATCATCATCAAAACCTTTTCATAACTAAACTAATTGGGGTCGGCTACCTGAATCCTGGTCCACCATTATATTTTATTAAGGGTCATATTATGTACTTCCCTTTATGATGGATTTTTTAGGTGAACCTTAATTCTACATTTTAAAGTTGCAACCTTGTTTACGATGAAAATTTGATAGATTTTTTGATGAAGATCTCTTAAATAAAGTGATAGAGAAAGTGAGACAGATCGAATTCAGATATGAGACCAGATTTCCCTGAAAACGAGCAGATTTA
>NW_006500346.1:1004719-1037562 GCF_000471905.2 Amborella trichopoda | reverse complement strand
AATACGATTTTTACGACAAGTTAAAAGATAAAAAATAAATAAAAGAAGCAAAATAGTAAAAAGAATAAGAAAGAGAGAGGAAGAAATGATACCAAACCGGACCAGATGACCCGAGCCTTCGAGGGCTTGCCCGCATCAGAACTGGTCCTCTTTGCCTCTTTGATTCGAATGTTGACCAACATCTCTGGTGTAAAGGGTTAGACCTACGGTTGTTGTGCCCTAATTCTAGTTTTGATCTAGGGTTTTCGTGCCCTACGTATAGATTTTCTCAGTCTTGAGGGTTAAGATTTCAGGAGGATAGGGTTTTTATCTTCTCTAGGGTTTTCAATCTAAAGATTTTTCTAAAGCTATCGGTGTTTCTCGAGTTTGGAGGAAAATTTCCTTAGTTTTCAGAGGGTTTTGTGATCTCCAGAGGTTGAATATGAATTTTGAGATTTTCTCTAATTTTTTGGGATTTTGGGGCATTTTTTTCTACTTTTTTAGAAATTTTCTATGGGTTTTTCCTATTTTTGATATTTTTGGGTAATTTTCCTAATTTCAGAAATTTCTAAGGTTTTTTTGGTCTCTTTTTCTCTTTTTTTTGGGTTACGGAGAGGGGTTATTTATAATATTCAATTAGTGATGTTTCCTAAAATTTTTAGAGTTTTTTCATAATTTTTTGGATTTATCTTGAAGTTTTAGCCTTATCTAATTAAAGAAAATGCATTTACTGCATTATCATAAGCGTTGGTTGCGTCATCAGTATGTTGGGCCCGTTATAACCCGGCCCACGGCCCAACAATTGGGTCTCATAGGGACTAAATTGTTATTTGTTATATTTTTTTATCCGTATGTTCGTTTCATGCGATTCTTGGACCATTGGAAAGCTTTTGAGCTATACTTCAAATTGGGATAGGATTTGGGTAGTTTTAGGTTAATTAAATTGGGTCTACTGGGATAATGTGGCCCTTAGGTTTCAGAAAACTATAGAATTTGCCAGATTTAAAATGGGGTGTCTACAGTTGCCCATCTTTGGCACTCCCAATCCTTCGAGGGACGTGTGAGTGGCAAATTAGTAGACACTTTGGCGTTCCCTATCCTTCGAGAGGCAGGTGAATGTCAAAGATAATGTAGACATTCTAAATTTTTTCTTAAGGTCACGTGGTCAGGGGGCACACCAACTATCCCTCAAAGTCATTGTGCTCACTGAGCTCACCCACCTAGGGCATTTTTCCTCATAGGGTTTTCGGTGTGAGTTGTCGATGAGTTACAAACACTTGAAATTTGAGTTGGATTTTCTAGCCATGCCACTTAACTTCAGGGGTTTTTATAGTTTAA
Organism: Amborella trichopoda; assembly: GCF_000471905.2. Next base: position 1,036,245 of record NW_006500346.1, on the reverse strand, counting down.
ATTTTTAACCCTCGCATTTTCTTTGATCTCCTTAGGGTTTCCTAAGGCTGTCTATAGGAAGAGGCTTTCTACAGGAAGAGACTTGTTTGGCCGAATCCGAAATGAGAGACGAGGCAGCAACACGATAATCATCATATATGAGTGTCCAAGCTCCTTCATTTTTTTAAGACTTTTTTAGAATTTTTTAAAGTAGGGGGAGATTTTGAAATAGAACCTAGAGCAAGGACATGTTATGATTTTAACAAAGAAATTAAAATTTTGAAAAACACAAGACATAGTGAAAATTTTGAAAAGAGAAAGATATTTCGAAAAACAAGGTTGGTTAGCAGTTTTAACTCCTGCAATCATAGAGCCCTCTAAGCAGTTTAGCATCATGCAGCGATGGACCATGCACCCAACCCTTTACCTCAATACATGGATAGACAGAATCCATCGAACAGGGTGGTTGTGCCCTGGATACACCCGACCTTTTTGCGTCATACAGGACTAGACGGTACCTACCTCGACTCTTTTACGTCGCACTAGTTTGATGTTTTTCCATCGAACAGGGTGGTTGTGCCCTGGATACACCCAACCTTTCACATCATATAGGGATAGACGGTACCTGCTTCAACTCTTTTACATCACATGAGTGTGACTTTTTTCCATTGAAATAAGGTGGTTGTGTCCTGGATACATTCTACCTTTCATGTCATATGGGGCTAGACGATACATGTCTCCGCTGTTTTACGTTGCACGAGTTTGAAGTTTTTCTTTTGAATAGGGTGGTTGTGCCCTGGATACACCCGACCTTTCACGTCATACGGGGCTAGACGGTCCCTATCTCTACTCTTTTACGTCGTACGAGTTTGACGTTTTTTCATTGAACATGGTGGTTGTGCCCTAGATACACCCGACCTTTCATGTCATACAGGGCTGGACGGTCCCTATCTCGGCTCTTTTACGTCGCACAATTTTGACATTTTTCCATTGAATAGAGTGGTTGTGCCCTAGATACACCCGACCTTTCACGTCATATGGGGCTAGACGGTCCCTGTCTCAACTCTTTTACGTCGCACGAGTTTGACGTTTATCCTGTCTCGGCTCTTTAACGTCCCACAAGTTTTGACGTTTTCTGAATTGGACTTTGGGACATCGTATGTACACACGGGGATGAGCTTGCCTCATTTCGCCTCAGGGATCCAGTTGAGAGAAAAACGCTCCCACACTAGCCAATATGGTCATTGACGAGGTTCACTCATCTCTAATATGTGGTAGTTGGTAGTTATACTCATACAACCATGGATTGCCTTGTCTAGTTTCAAGCCTTCATAACAGGCGTAAAAAGTTGGCTTCGAGAACGAGGCCAGATCGACTAACAGTTTAACCTCTTGTAGTGATGGATAAAGTCATTTCTAAAAGGGCTTTAGAAATGGAGGGTTTTAACAATCAGATTGAGAAAACGCTTTTCAAATGAACGGGCATTACAGTTTTGCCACCTATGACCCCTTTGATGGTCATTTTCTTTATTATATTTTACCCAAAGATAATGAAAGGATTTCCTTGTGGGATCGTGAGAACTTAAAAGTCTTGAAGTTGTCTTTTTACCTTTAGAGCTTTCATTCTGTGCTTCACAGGTCCATGACGAGTTCTTTGATTCTTGCTGAGCTTCCATCTTGGAGAGGTCCCGATGTTTTTCCAGGATTCATCAAAGTCACTTCAGTTTTCCATTCATATTACATCAGGCATCTTTCTAAGTTGGTTATGTTGAGAACCTGCAGGGTTTAGGAGGAGTCTTTGTCCTCAGGGTCTGCTTGTGCCGTATTGTTGGAACTTATAAGTACTTATTTGTACTCGAGTGTTTTTGAATCATAAACTCATATTTGGAGTTTTTTTTTTGTAATGCCTTTTCAAGTCTTCACCACTCTTTTGAGCCCGTTATGGGTAGTATTTTATGAGACATCGCATTGATGGGGTCGTTGAGCTCGCATCCCTTCTAATTCTTGATCTTGTAAGAATTGCCTGCGTGTACTCGGGTGACCACGAATGGCCCCTCCCAATTAGGTTTGATCTTTCCTAAAGGGTGTGGGTTTCCAGGAGTGTGGAAGAGTTTCTTGAGTACCATGTCCCCATCCCTGAACTGTCGAGGAACAACTTTACTTTGGTATGCCCTCCCTATTCTACGCTGGTAAGCAATAATATTTGGTGTTGCTTGTAGTTATCTTTCATCCAAATTAACAAGGGCAGCGATTCGTGATTTGATCTTTTGTTCCTCATCTGAATCTTTATGAATAAGTACTCGAAGAGACGGTATCTCAGCTTCAATGGGAAACACTGCTTCTATACCATACACCAATGAGTACGAGGTCATCCCAGTATGAGTCTTCTCAATTGTCTGTTAGGCCCATAGCGCGTCATTTAGCTTTTCATGTCAATCTTTGCCACTTTCTATTATTCTGTCTATAATTCTGAGAAGTCTTTTATTTGTAACCTCTGTTTGTCCATTTCCTTGAGGGTAGTAAGGTGTGGAGAATTTCTGCATTATCCCAAACTTTTTGCACACCTTAGAGACCTTTTCATTTTTGAGATTGGATCCATTGTCAGTACCGATTGACTCAGGAACACCGAACCTGAATACAATATTGTTCTTTATGAAACATGCAACATGTTGTCCCTCAATTTTGACAAATGATGCGGCCTCTACCCATGTGGTGAAGTACTTTGTTGTTGTTAATATAAAACGGTTGCCATTTGAGACTTTCGGTGAGATCATTCCAATGATATCAAGAACCCACATGGCAAAGGGCCATACAGGCGGTGTTGAGTTGAGTGGTACGGACGGTGCATGGATGAGGTCTCCATAAAGCTGACATTTGAGAGACCTCTTTTCGAACTTCCAATAATCTTAAGCCATGGTGGTCCAATAATAACCTTGGAGCCTAATTTTCTGAGCTAAGGCAACTGCGTCAGAATGACCTCCTTCATTATGTACCTCTATCAGTACTTGGTCTATTTCTGATTGATCAAGACACCGTAGAATGATGCCATCGAATGACTTTTTAAACAGGAGATCACCTCTTACTAAGAATCCCATAAAAAACCTTCGAAGGGCTTCTTTGTCATTTTTTGTAGCTCCTTCAGGGTACAACCCATCTTTCAGCAGAGATAGAACATCGTGGAACCATGGTTTTACCTTAACTAGCGTATCTGAAGCCACGAGAGACACTTTCCCATCGTTCTCAATTTTTTGCTCTATTTCTTCTTCCATCCTTAGAGGGAAAGATCATGTTTGTTCTTGATATAAAATGGCTGCGTGGTGATTTTTAGAGGAATATCAACCATTGAAGCAATGGTCGCAAGGGTGTCGACGAACCGATTATTTTCCCTAGTTATATGCTGGAAGGTGATTTTCTTGAAATATAGGATCATCTTTTCCACCTTTTCTTGATAGGGCTTGAGCTTTTCTTCTTTCACCTTCCAAATCCCTTAAACTTGGTTTATGACGAGTAAGGAGTCACCAATCACTCATATTTGTTGAATTTCATTCCCATTAGGTTCTCGAGCTGGGCTACTAAGGCTTCATATTCAGCAACGTTATTAGTACATAGGAAATTGAATCTAACGTTGTTGGCATTAAAATCTTCTCGGGTGAGCATAATATGACTCCTATACCTGACCCGTATTCATTGCTTGCACCATCGAAATATAGCTCCCAAATTAATTCCTCAATTGTGAAGAGGTTCTCATCATGGAGATCCGTGTTGATGAGAGTGTTATCTAGCATTGCATGTGCAGCTAAGTGGTCAGCAATGGCTTGTCGTTTGATCGATTTTCAAGTAACATATTCGATCTTGAACTCGCTCAATAGCATTCTCCACTTCGCCAAACGTCCGTTCAGGACTGGTGTCTCCAATAGGTACTTGAGTGGGTCTATTTTTTAGATGAGCTTGACTAAATGAGATAAGACATAGTGTCTTAACTTCTGTATGGCCCACACAAGCATCAAGCAATGCTTCTCCACATCTGTGTGTCTTGTCCCATAGTCCACTATAGTCTTGCTGATGTAGTATATCGTTTGTTCTTTTCCATGGTCATCGTAATGTCCTAACATTACCCCCATGTTCTTGTCTCTCATTAACATGTATAGGAACATGGTTTTGTCTTGACTACGAGGACTAAGGATGGGAGGTTTAGTGAGGTGCTCATTGATTTGATCAAACACTTATTGCCACTCATTATCCTATATGAATGTGGTATCTTTCTTGAGTAGTCTATTAAATGGCGCAGACTTGTTCACTAGCTGTGAGATGAAACGCCTTATGGCATGTATGCGACCATACAGCCCACAAATTTCTCTGATGCTCCGGGGAGAGGGCATTTCAGTGACGGCTCATATTTTGGACAGGTCCACCTTAATGCCTTTTTGGCTTACTATAAAGCCTAGTAATTTGCCGGATTCAACCCCAATGGAACATTTTTGATGATTGAGTTTGAGTTGATGTTTCCGGAGCCTTTCGAAAATGGTTCTCAAGTTGGTGAGATGATCAGGCCTAGTCTTCGACTTAACCAGAATGTTGTTGATATAGTCTTCTATGATGGTGTGCATTAAGTCGTGGAAGATGCTAGTCATTGCCCGTTGATAAGTTGCCCCTGCATTTTTGAGGCTAAAGGGCATGACTTTATAGCAGTAAGTTCCCCATTGCATTATGAACGAAGTCTTGGTTTGGTCTTCTTCTACCATGAAGATCTGGTTGTGACTTGAGAAGTCATCCATGAATGACAACATCTCGTGCCCCGCAGTGTTGTCGACCAAGGAATTTATATTTGGTAATGAAAAATTGTTCTTTGGGCATTCCTTGTTGAGGTCTCTGTAGTCAACACACACTCGGATCCTCCCGTCCTTTTTGGATACGACCACTATGTTGGCCAACCATTCTGAGTAATTGACAAGGGTAATGAACTTCGCTTTGAGCAGCTTGTCGATTTCTTCTTTAATTTTGAGCTCAAGGTAGGTCTTTTGATGTTGGAGTTTCTGCCTTACAAGCTCGGCCCCTTCATTGAATATTAGGTGATGTTGCACTAATGTGGGATCTAGCCCTAGCATATCATCGTATAACCAGGCGAAGACATCGCGATAGTCCTTGAGAAAGGAAATCATATTTACTCACTCCTCAGGAGTTATGGAGGTTCCAATCTTAGTTAACTTTGGGTAATTCTCAGTTCCTAGGTTTATGTTGATCGTCTCTTCGATGATAGCCATTGGGTCACCATCGAACCTCTTCTTGAATTGCTCAATATGGGAAGTGAGTTCCTTAGGTTGAGGGATTTCTTCAAACTCTTGGCTCTCTTGATCTTTGTCTTAGTCATTCAATTCATCATCTTGGGTATTGTGCACTGTTATCGGGCTATCTTGAGTGTTTGCCGTTTTTGAAATTTTTTTTCATTACTATCAGTTTTATCATGTTTTGATTTTTCAATAGTTTTTTAAATAACACAAGAGGTGTCCTTTATGGGACTTGCGAGAGAAATGTTGGGGACTGCACGTGCAGGGTGGTTAGATGGCCACCCTGCGCCTATCCGTTTTTTGGCACCAGGACTTGAAGGTGCCGCTGGTATGCTTTTAGCGATTCTCGAGATAGGCGAGTGATTGACCAATTTCGTTCATGGGTTTGAATCGGTGGATGAGCACGCTTGGTTGTGTTAGAGCCGATTATGCATACCTTCAATCCAAGTTAGCAAAAAGGTCTTCAATTTTCAGTTCTTGTATAGGTTGAGATGTGGAAGAAGAGTTATACCTCATTGAGGATTCAAGGATCACCTTAGGCGGTTTTGAAAGACGAACATCGAGAGCATCAATGCTTTGAATGCCTCCAGATACAAAGCTCGGATAGCTTGAAGGCTTCATCCTGCTTTGCAATAAGGTGAGAGAACACCCGAGATCTCTTCGATCTCCGTTTCAGTTTTGGCTTCGAATGATTCAGAAATTGCCTCTGGTACACCTTGCCCTTGACTACCCAAGCCTTGGCCTGGTTGGAAGCCTTGGAGAAGAGCATGTGCCAAGCTTCAAGGGACCCGAAATCGTATCGATGTTGACAGTGGATAATGTCATCCATCGATGCAGAAGTTTACAAAATTTGAGGAACAAGGTCGTCGACCTCTAGGAGTATAGTGGCACAATCGGCTTGCTCGAAGGAAGCGAGCAGGATTTCTCTAAGCTCGACTCCTATAGCTAGCCTTCCGTTATGTATACTAGGATTGAGAAAAGCAGGGATTTCAACACATACCTTTGCGACGCGATTTTTAGTTGGAAATTTGAGGCATTGATGGAGTGTAGAGGCGACCACGAGGTTTTCATGCAGCCACGGTCTTCCTAACAACATGTTGAAAGAAGGTTTTATGTCCAAGACATAAAACTTTATCACTTGGACGGTAGGGCCGATCTTGAGTGTGAGAGGCAGTATGCCTTCAACTTGTCTTTTGGTTCTGTTGTATGCAGTGATAGTTAGTTGATATGGCTCAAAATCATCTGGGCTTTGGCCTATCTGCTTCACTGTTTTCATAGGGCATATGTTTAAGGATGCCCCATTATCAACAAGCACTCTTCGTATCTCATATCCTTGCATGAAGACGGCGACGTGTAGAGGTTGGATGTGAAATCAGTTGAAGCTGGCTGGGATGTCATTGTCTGTGAACACGATTGATGTTGATGCCATCAGCTGGTTGATCATTCCGCACCACTCATTCAACTGTGTATTGCTGGGGATGTGTGTCTTGACAAAGACCTTCTCTATCTGAGGTCTATGTGCTGGTGAATTGGTGAGTAGCTCCAAGATGGAGATATGAGCCTGGGTCTTCTCGAGATGAGCTGGTAGATCGTAGGTGGTTGCAGATCCTTGAATGTACTTGTTCAGCTTGTGATCTACAACCCCTGCTGGTTGTTTGGTTTTTGAGGTATTTCTCATTCTTTCATCGAGGGTGTTGGCCATTAATTGAATGGGTTTAAAGACTTTGCCTCTTCAGGTTAAGGAGTCGACCTCGTCAGCCTGAAGCTCGATAGGGTCAGCCCTAGCAAGAGTAATGAGAGACTTTGGGCTGTTGGCCCCTTGTTTGGAAGATGACGCCTTTTCATTGGTCCTAACCATATCAATCTCTAGTGTGTCATCTTCATCATATCGGTCCCATTTGGGAAGGTTATCGAGGTTTGGAGATGAAGGGATTCCTTTTAGGAGACTCAAAAGATCTTCTTCGGGTGCTTGAAAGTGATGATCACAAGCCAATATGAATTGGCTGGGATCCTCTTCTTTGTCTCCACACTCAATCATGTGAATGACAACGTTCTCTTTTGAGTTGCCTTGAGCTCCCGGCTTTTGGGTCATTGTGACCATATTTTTAGGGAGAGGCTTTATGAAGATACGTATCTTTTGATTAGGCTCTTCGACATGTTGATTTCTAGGTGCGACAGTGATGCCCCCCTATTAATTAACCCTTGAATCACTTGTTTCAAATATATGCAGTTTTGAGTATCATGAGCATGGTTTTGATGCCATTTGCACCACCTACTCTTATTCGTGACTTGAAATGGTGGTTCAGATGGTGGCGGGAGATAAACCATATTCTTAGCCAAGAGTAATTCCAACACTTTTTCTAATGGGTCTTTGAGAGGGGAGAAATTATCCTCTCGCATTTGGTTATTATTTTGAGCGTTGGCTCTAGGCTGACCCCTTCAGTTTTGATTCTGATTGTTGCGTTGAGCAGCTGAACCTTAGGTCGATCCGTTAACGATGATATCATTGACTTGACCAGAATCATTCCCCTTGTTTTTGTTCTTATTTTTGGGACCTGTTATTGGCTTGTTGTCGGGCTAAGTATTTCATGTCGCACCACCCGCTCGATCATGGAGTCGAAAGAGTGGGGGATAAGACTTTGGCTGAAGAAGGCACTGTACTCAGGAGCAGCATTCTCTAAGACTATGGAGATCTTGGCTGGGTCTGTAAGTGGACATTCTATGACCCGCATTGCCGTCTTGCGGAATCGACCGATGAAATCCTTGAAGGATTCTTCGGGGTTTTGTTTAGTTATATTGAGTTCGCCCAGGGAGAGAGGTCTTGGTGTCGACCCGCGATAATGCAAGACGAATAGGTTGAACATTTCGTCTAGGGTGATGTGTGGTCGAGTGGACATTGTTCTTCGATGTCAGTTAAGAGCCTCACGGTCAATGTTTGTGAAAAGATGACCTTCAGTTGGTTAGGCCTATCTTGCAAAGCTCAAACGGAGAGGAGGTACACATTGATGTGAGTATCTAGATCGCTCTTCCCATTGAACTTGTTTCTAAATTCTGGGATGACAAATCCCAGGGGAAGGTCTTCCATGCCTCTAAGGGTCTCATGAACATAGGCTTTTGAGGGTAGAATTTCATGCATGCCCAATCTTACAAGCATATCCTGCATTGCTTTTAAGGTGCCTTCTTGTTAAGTATTTGGCATGGCAGTAGGCCCACTGGTTGTTGGGTTCCCAAGCGTAAACTGATAAGTTGAAACTTGGGGTATATGTTGGCCTGCATGGGCATAAGATTGATGAGCTGTAGTCACCGGGGCGGTTTGATACATTGGTGCCTGAGGGGTGTTCTGACCCATAGGTGTCGCCATCGGTTGCGGAAATTGCATGGGTTGTTGGACCGGATGAACAAAAGGGACCAATTGAAGAATCAGCTGACTCAGTTGTGCTAAGGGTTGACCTATACCACTAACTTGGTTTGGGATCGACCTGTAAGCTGAGGCATGAACAGTGTAACCTAGGTCAATTAGACTTTTGAGGGCAGCTTGGATGCCTATCTCACTCAAGGGTCGGTTTGAGTCGACACCTCTGCTTCGTACAGTGTTCAAGACATCAAGAGCTGTACTATGGTGGCTCGAGGTTGGGTTAGATCTTCTAGACCTAGGTAGGTCTTGGTTTTGAGATCGCTGCACCTGCGAGTTATCATGGTTTGAGTTACGGGAACTGGCTTTAGATGTTGCATGAATTCCTTCCCTCACTCGACTTCTACTTTGGTTGCCTAAAATCCCCTGTAGGACGACGCCTGGTCGGACTCCCTAACTATACAAGGTTTGTTGGGCGGAGCTGGCTTTTCGGGCCACACAGATATCAGGATTAGGAGTAGATGCTTGGGACTCTGCTTTTAATTGAAGACTTGAGCGTTGGATAATCGATTGTCCTGAGGTCTGTCGATAACTGCAGGGGATTGCAACATACTGGTCCCTAGGTTTGGGCAGGTTAGACTTAGAGTCGGTCGTGGAGCAGTCATCATGGTCGCCTTGAGTGACTGACATGGTGATTGCTTTTGGCTCGGTTCTAAAATCTAAACTTAGGTGAGATCTAAACTCGACAACTTAGGGCAAACCTAGCCTGACACCAGGGGCAAAAACCTTAGCTAAGACCTAGGCTAAGACTAAAATGGAACCTATACTTATTAGACTCAATGGATTTTGGTTAACATCCTGAACTAGGGTAAGCCTAGTCTAACTCTAGAGGCAACTCTTAAACTTAGACTTATGCTAGAACCTAGACTAGATGGTGCACGAATCTCGGCTTGAACCAAGAGTGGGTCTAGGTTTGGAGGGGTAAGCAACCCTAATGTATATATATATTTTTTATCTTTTTAATTTTGATGAAACACAATTAAACTAAGCATGGTGAAAGAAGGAAAAATATGATTTCAATCAAAATTAACAAACTAAAAGCAGAAACAGAACAGATCTATCTGAAACAAAAAATATATATATTTTTTTATATTTTTAGAAATTTTATTTTAGGTAAAAAATTGGTCAACAGGGAGCCAAAAGTCCTTGGAATGGTCATATGGGGTGGTCCCATAATTTTTCTGGGACAAGGGTCGCCCAGGCGACACTAGTGGTGTTGCCCTTGTAGGGTGGGCGACACGACTGGTGTCGCCCAAACAATTATTTTTTTATATTTTTATATTGTTAATCTTGATAAAATAAGACTACTTTAAACTAGGAAGAAGCAGAAAATAAAAATATTTATGATGAACTAAATTAGCATAAAGTAAAACAAAAAAGCTTAGATTGAACTGGAAATTTTTTTTTTTGTATTTTTAAAAATTTTATTTTGATCTGAATTTTTTTGCGCAGTCAGAAAAGAGTCCCTAGAATAGATCCACAAAGTTCTAAAGGTTTCTGAGACCTTTGAATTTGGGCAACACTGGGAGTTTTGCCTAGAAAAAGCAAGGATTCTGGTCACAGCCAACTTTTGGGACCTTTTGTGATTGAAAATAGTGAAAAAAAGTGAATAAAATTGTATTTTGAAGCTTGGATCAAGCTCGAAATAGCCCCACGGTGGGCGCCAAATTGTTTACGACGAAAATCTGACAGATCTTTCGATAAAGATCTCTCGAATTTTAACACATTAAACTAATTAAAAAGATGTAAATAAAGTGGTAGAGAAAGTGAGACAGATCGAATTCAGATTTTAGGCCAGATTTGTCCGGAAACAAGTAGATCTACTCTTAGATCTATGGTAGAGCTAGCATGATCCAGAGCATTAAAATACGATTTTGAAGACAAGTTAATAGATCAAAAATAAATAAAAGAAGCAAAACAATAAAAAAGAAGAAAGAGAGAGGAATAAATGATACCAAACCGGGCTGGATGCCCCGAGATTCCCGAGCCTTCGAGGGCCTGCCCATATCAGAACAGGTCCTCTTTGCCTCTCTAATTCGGATATTGACCAACAGATCTCTGGTGTAAAGGGTTAGATCTAGGGTTATTGTGCCATAATTCTTGTTTTGATCTAGGGTTTTTATACCCTAGGTCTAGGTTTTCTCAGTCTTGGGGGTTAGGACTTCAGGAGGCTAGGGTTTCTATTTTCTTTAAGATTTTCAATCTAAATATTTTTCTAAAGTTGTCGGTCTTTCTCGGGGTTTGAAGGAGAATTTCCTTAGTTTTCTAAGGGTTTTATGATATTCAGAGGTTGAATATGAATTCTGAGATTTTCTCTAATTTTTTAAAATTTTGGGGATTTTTCCTAAACTTTTAAGAATTTTCTAAGGGTTTTTCCTATTTTTTTGTATTTTTGGGTAATTTTTCTAATTTCGAGAAGTTCTGAGGCTTTTTTGGTCTCTTCTCTTTTTTTTGGATTAGGGAGAGTGGGTATCTATAAGATTCAATTGGTAATTTTTCTTAAATTATTTGGAGGTTTTTCTAAATCTTTTGAATTTATCTTGAAGTTTTAGCCTTATCTAATTAAAAAAAACACGTTTACTGCATCATCAGATGTGTTGACTGCATCATCAACCCATGTCTAGGCCTGTCCGGCCCATTATAGCCTGGCCTGTGGCTCGACAGTAGGGTCTCCTAGGAATTAAATTGTCATTTGTTATATCTTTATCCGTAGGTCCGATTCAGATGATTCTTGGACCGTTGGAAAGCTATTGGGCTCTACTTCAAATTGAGATAGGATTTGGGTAGTTTTGGGGTAATTAAATTGGATATATTAGGATAATGTGGTCATAAGGGTTAAAAAAACCATAGAATTTGCCAAATTTAAAATGGGGTATCTACAAACTTATTAAAAACTTTTTTCATATATAAAATCATCTTCGTCATCATCATAACCTTTTCCTAAGTAATTGGGGTCGGCAACATGAATCCTGGTCCATCGTTCTGTTAGTTTAAGGCCATACCCTCAGTGAGGCGATAAGTCCCTATATCTTTTTGGGCCTACCATTTACACTTTTCAATCCTTCAATTTGAAGTAGCTCGTACCTCCTAATAGGTGTTACACTGGGTCGACATCACATATGGCCAGCCTACCTAAGTCTATTCTCTTTCATGTTATCAACTATTGGTGCCACATCTAAACTTTCCCGAATGGATTCATGTCGGATTCTATAACTTCTTGTTTTGCCACTCATCCATCTCAACATCCTCATATCTACTACACTCATTTTATGAGGATATTATTTTTTGTCCGTCCAACATTTCGTCCCATAAAGCAAAGTTGGTATCACAGTTGTCCTATAAAACTTTGCCCTTCAGCTTCACAGGTATGCAACGGTCACATAAAATTCCAGTTCAACATCTCCATTTTACCCACCCAGCTCTAATTCTATGTGCGACATCTTCCTCAATTTCTTTATTTCCCTATAGTTGTTTAATATATTTATAGATAAAATATTAAAGAAAAAGTTTATATAAGGGTGGAACCTTACAGTGTAGAAGTAAGGTGCACCTTAAAATCTAGTAAAAAATAGGGTTCAGTTGGACAACTTATCAATTGATCATCTTGATGTCAAGATGTACGATATAGACAAAAAAGATAGTCCATCTCATAAAAAGTTATCTGGAACGTCCTTTTTTTATTATTTTTAATGTGTTTATAGGTATGCTCAATCATCATTATTTTTAGAATTTCAAATTGAAAAAAGTTTATATAAAGTTGCAACTTTAAAATGTAGAATCAAAGATGCATATAAAAAAGCCATCGGAAAATATTGTTTTAATGTTTTAAAACCCTCTAATGTATGAATATTAAAAAAAATAAAATTGATTCCCAAAAATAGTGCATCTTATAATATATTATTTAGACACTCCATTTTCAACATTTTAATATGTTTGTAGCTCTACTTGATTTTAATCAATTTTAGGATTTAAAATTTTATAATCAAATATGAAAATAGATTTTCAGATAATTTTAAAAAAAATTTACACTAAAATTACATTCTAAAATTGAGAGGTAATTGGATTGTTTAAAGTTGCGACCTTATAAAAACCCACACCCATAGCATGAGGTGGGCACCTTATACAAATCTCATCCAGTATTGTAAGATGATGAATCGGAGGGCTTTCCAACGCTAAATAAAACACTTTCTTATGTAGCATTTTTTCCTTGTGATTTTTGATGCTAATGGAATGGGTTCCTTATCGGTGCCATGGAAGCAACTCCTCTTGACTGCACTCGAAACCAACGCTCACCTCAAATACTCTTCCTTTTTCCAGCTCGTAATCTCTCTCTCTGTATATCTCTATTTGTTTATCTCAGTCTCACTTTTTTAATTTTTGGGTTTCCGGTTTATATGTTACTTGTTCTCTATCTTAATTTTTGGATTTGGGTTTTCCTATTTTTTTCCTTTTTTGTGATTTTTGTTCTCTCTACCTCGATTTTTGGATGTTGGGTTGATTTTTTATTGTCCTCTCTCTTAAATTTTTGGGTTTATTTGTTCTTCTTCCTCTCATTTTTGGACTTTAGTTTTACTGGTGATCTCTCTCTATCTCAATTCTTAGTTTTTGGGTTTATTTGTTATATTATGTTTAATGGGAAATTGCAGGCTACAGTCCGCCCAAATGGTAAACCTGCTAATCGCACTGTAGTTTTCAGGTGCCCAAATTTCTATTTTCTTCGCATTTTCGTATACAATTTTATTGCATTTGTATTGTGTCTCTAATTTTTTTGGTTTCATCATTGTCTTCGTATTTATTTATTTATTCGATCGTTGGTTATCTTGTTGGTTATCTTGTTAATTATTTGTAGAGGATTTCAAGAAGGCTCAGATAAAATCCAAATCAACACTGATTCTCGAAGCCACAAGGTAATTTATTATTTCTAATTACAAATAATGTGATTTCTATTCTTCTGTTTAGGAGTTTTTTTTTCCCCCTCCCCTTAGGTATAACGATTTAGTTATCTATTATTCTTTTGAATTGAAATTGGGGTTCTTTATGTGGTATTTTACACAGATTGAAGATATCAAACACTGTCCTTTTGGTGAGGTAATTGGTTTCTGAGGTGTAAAATTGTTTTATCTTTTTAGTTTATAACAAAAAATATTATAAAATGGACATGGAAATATGAGCACCCATGTTGAGAAATCTTTTGATACTTCACATTTTCAGGAAATTTTATCTTTCCTGCTTCCAGTTTTGAACATTCATAAACAATCGCATTGGCACATAGAAAGTACTCCACAGTTTCTAATATCTTTGGGGTGGAAAATAAGGTGGAGATTATGGACTTCATTACCTCATTTTTTCTCTCTCTAGACTCATTATCTCTGTGACTATTCTCTTAGCACTCAGTTTTTGGATTTGTATTTCTTGCATTTCTCACTCTTTAGTCTGTTTGAACTTTCAAGGCATCTAACACTATCGATACACTTTAGTAGCAATTTCATGAGTTGAACACATGTTTTTCTCTATCTCTGTGACTATTCTCTTAGCACTCAGTTTTTTGGATTTGTATTTCTTGCATTTCTCACTCTTTAGTCTGTTTGAACTTTCAAGGCATGCAACACTATCGATACACTTTAGTAGCAATCTCATGAGTCGAACACATGTTTTTCTCTATGGATTCTAACTCTTAGTTTTTAGACTAGGAGAAACATGGAGTCTGGCCAATATGTTGTTTCTAAGCTGTAAAACGTGAATTGATTAACTGGGTATCTCATAAAAATTTAGAAAGTGCGCATAGATAAGGTGGGGGTGCACGTGAGTTTTAGTAGGATTGGTGATATGGTTGATTTTAATATTGGGCAAAGGGATTTAGGTTTCTTATGTTGATGGATTTGAGAGATTTACCTAGATATTTATAAGAGATTTAGATAGAGATGATTTACAGGGAAGATAAAGATGGACAAATATGGTGTGTAATTTTTAAGAGAGCTAATATTTTCATGAGAGAGAAAATAGGGAGAGAGATCTAGAGAGATGATATTTTCATGAGAGGGAAAATAGGAAGAGAGATTGTGCGTGAGAGGGAAAATAGGGAGGGAGAAGAAAAACGTGGGAGAGAGAATTTATTTTATTTGGGGTTTTTTTAGTTATTTATTTTATTTGAAGTGTATTTAAAGGTAAGAGGCAGATCAAAGAATGAGAGTTGAATAAAGTGGGTCTTGTGATAAGATCTTTTTGGGAATCAAAGAATGAGAGTTGATTTAAGTGGGTCTTGTGATAAGATCTTTTTGGGATGGATTCCTTGTAGACTTTGTTTTTGGGTGGATTCCTTGTAGACTTTGTTTTTGGGTGGATTCCTTGCAGAACTTGTTTTTGGGGTATTTTCTCTCAATGATTTTCTTTATTTTATTTTTATTATTCCAGTTTTATTTTCTGGTCTTGTGATAAGATCTTTTTGGGAATGTGATAAGATCTTTTTGGGATGGATTCCTCGTAGACTTTGTTTTTGGGTGGATTCCTTGTAGACTTTGTTTTTGGGTGGATTCCTTGTAGAACTTGTTTTTGGGGTATATTCTCTCAATGATTTTCTTCATTTTATTTTTATTGTTCCAATTTTATTTTCTCCCTGCATCAGTATCCTCATAAGGTTTGTGATGGGGAAATTGCCAAATTTGATCTCTGCTCTTTTTTTACACTAGACCCATGCATATCAAATACTTTAGGCTCCTGGCATAAAGATAAAGGTCTATATCATTCAAAGGAGTTCACTTTCAGTTTACTTGGAGCTTGTAGATTTGCTGGTATTTTACTGATTCTTGGGAGCAGTTTCGAATCGAGGGAAGAATTGATATTATTGATGGCTTGAACTCTGAGCTAGAAAAGCTTCAAGTAATAGTCCCTCAACTTCTTGCTTGATGTTTATAATATATGCAATCTTTCGTTTTCTTTTTTGTTGAGGATATGGTTGTTTTGCTGTGGTTAGGGGGATTGATACTTGTTTTTTATTTTTGAGGCATGGATTGATACTTGTTGTAGTGCTTTATAACATAAACTTGGTGTGAGGAAGTCTAACTTTGAAAAATAAAGCAATCTTGTGTGACTGGAAAAAACTATATCGAGACTACATCAGAAACAATGTTAAAAAATGCGGATTTAGGTGATTAGGCATTTGGGTGCCTGACCGCCTAGGCCTCTCCCTTGAGACAGGGTGCCCTCAGCAAAATTGAACCCCCCAAACAAAAAAAACAGGGGAGTCTTTGGGAGTTGTTAGGGTAATTTTAGAGCCCCAAACTCCTCGTGAAATAGGCGAAAATGTAATAGTACAATCCAATAACAGATTTACGGATACAAGCCTCAAAGAGATTGTAACTTGTAAGACACTAAAATGCTTGATATCCCAAATATCATTGTAGGAAACTAGAAGTCTAGCCTAGAAACGATACACAAAGTCAATAAGGCAAAATCAAAAAGTAAATAGATCACATCATCAACCAAACATGTAAATATATCATAAAGAAAAAAAAGGTAAAAGAAAAAACACATGATTCGCAACATAATATGTTGTAGTAAAATAAAATCAAAACCCTCTTTCGAATATGATAATACTTTAAAAATATCAAAGTCAAATCGATGTCGGTGCAAACTTCGTCTATTGGGTCCCCAAAAGTCCTCAAAATCAACTACTAGAAATGAATATGCCATAAACCATGCTATGTTATTTTTACCAGTTAACATATGCCCTTCAGGCATCTTATTTTGTGGACTGCAGAATTTTTTTGTCATGTTAACTGGTAAGAATGGAACCCATAACATCACATTGTGGCCCTGCTGTGCTGACCACCCAAGCCAAGGGTCTTCCTGTGAGCTATGCTGTTGGTGGGAAGTCTTGAAGTTCCTACTAAGCATTTTGACTAGTTGATAGCATTGAGGGTATTTCTAACTTTCTCTCATTGATGTAATGACATATTTTTAGTGTCTTTACGTGCACTTACATGATGCATGAACTTTCTTGTTTTTATCTACCATTAATTCCTGAGGTTAAAGAGGTATGCGTCAAATTGCATTCTATGAGTATGGAGAAGCAAAGATGTGCGCATCAAAACAAAGATGAGACAGAGAAGAGAGAAAAGGAAACAATAAAAGGGGAAGGTGTGCATAGCTATGTTAGTAAAAATGGAGGCTCTAATATGAGAGACTTAGAGCCCACCCCTTTGTAACTTACCATAATGATTTCAAAAGAGGCCCCCTCCCTCTTGATTTTAATTTAAATTTAAAAGGTGTATTCTAACAAATTTTTTGGGATTATCGGATTTATCTCATTGCCCTATTCAACTATTTAAATTTGAACAAATATGCGATGGTTATGTACATCTTAAACATGGTAACGATTTTTGACACCAAGGTTTTCGTGCCACCTAGCAATACATGCCTTCAAAGATGAGAAGGCTGGGCATGTCACAAAAGTATTTGCAAGTACCACCTAATTGTGTGGTCTTTGAAGTTAAATTTTTTTTCCTTTTTAATATGGGTATTAGTTGTTTCAGATTGGTTATAATTTCAGATTTTTACAATAGTTGATCCTTGACAAAATTTAGTTTCTTCTTAATTAAAAGTGAAGTGGAGCTGCAACCCCAAGGAGACCCAACTTTGGTTGCAATTGGCATCCTCGTTTTGCAGTGATTCTTGAAAGCGGCCTTTTACCTTATTCAAATAAGAATTTAAAAAACCTGCGGGCGACCGAACTGGAAATCCATCAGTTCCCAATCGACCTGGTGAACCGGTCGACTTGAATCGGCATGGCCTGTTCTACCACACTCAGATGGAAACTTTTGTTTTGAAAAATATAAAAAAAATAAAAATCACAATAAGTTGATTTGTGAAAAAAACTGACAAATAGGTCACATATTTTGGTGAAATTATCAAAGAAGTGTGAATAACGGGAGTCTAGTTCATATCTGAGTCTAGTTTAATATATAATTAAGTCTTAAAATATTATCAAATAATTAGAAAATATATGTTTAAAGTTAAAACTTTAACTAGATATATTAAACATTATATCTATTATATCTGATATAGAAGATGAAATTATCAAAGAAGTGTGAATAGGTAGTCGAGTTTAATATATATAGTTATGTCTTAAAATATTATCAGATAATTAGAAAATATATGTTTAAAGTTATAACTTTAACTATATATATTAAACATTATATCTGATATAGAAAATATTAGATATATAGATTAAACTTTCTATATTTTCTGCTAATATAGAAATATTTGTTGTGTGTATATATATATATATATATATATATATATTTTATTGGTTAGTAATTGAAGATTTTCTTGTTCATTTTGAACGAGTAGACTCTGCTCTACTGTTTTAATGGCATATCCAATTTTTAGATTAAAGTTTCATTTTTTATATACGTATGTTATTGGTACCTTGGGTATGTTCCAGTTTTGAATCTGTTGTTCAACATTTTCTATAACTACTTCTTCTTTATTTTTTACCCTTAAGAGTATTTTTAGAAGATGATAGTGTTTTATTAGATAAGGTTTTAATAAAATTCTCCATTTATCGGTACGGATAATGACTCTAGTCAACCTCTTACGTCTTGAACAACCTGAACGGCTCTCCTTGGCCGAAATGGTCTTATCGACTGGGCGGCAATGAGTGTTAACTCTCGGACTACCGTATAAATGATTAATTTTATTATAATCTTATCTCATAAATACTATAATCAGCTAAACATAGTCTAACAATAAAATTTTAAGAATTTCTAATGGCTCTGATACCAAAGTGAACCAAGATCTAAAACTTTTCTTAATTTCTTAAAATTCTTAATTTCTAATTTTATCTTAATATCATAGAGAACATAGTGCTATAATTTAACAATGATCTAAACAGAGACAAGTAGTATAAAAAGGCAAAGAGAATGATAATAAAAGCAATAACAGAGACAAGTAGTATAAAAGGGCAAAGAGAATGATAATAAAAGCAATAACAGAGATATCTACTACTATCCAAGTAGTATATGTATTATTTAATACTTTAGTGCTAAATATTAATTTAAACTGCATGACAATAATATAAACAATTTTATTGAAACAGATAGTATAGATACAAATTTAAACAAAGTATTGTAAACAGTACAGCAAACAGATACAAAATACTGACGGTGCAGAAACTTGAAAAGTGTTGCCATTCGTCCGGACAGAACGATGGTAATTTATGTATATTACAGTCACACATAGAAAATAAAGACTAACGGAAAGATCTTACTTGTGAAAGGCTTGCCTGGAAGATTTGTAGGGATCGGGTAGATAGGCTAGAGAGCACTGAAGCTTTAGAGAGAGAGAGAACAGGCAAAGCTCTTCAGAGCAAAGAGAGAGAGAGGGTGAGAATTCCGATGATTCAAATGAAGGAGAGGAGAAGTATTTATAGGCAGGATTGAGTGATCAAGTAAGTCGAGCTGGCGTTCTGAAGATTGGACGTAAAGCAGAGATAGGATAGAAAGGAATCTTATTGGTGGAGTTGTGAGCTGTCATCACACTCGTAGAGGTAAGCTGGCAAGTTGGATATGACAGAAAGGGTATGGTGAGCTGACATTGCACTCACAGAGGTCAGCTGGCGAAGTGGATAAGAAATAAGGGAATCTTTAAAGTCAGATGTGACTTCAAGATAAAGACATGACACGACTTGACGCGAATAAAAGAAAAAGTAAAAGTTACTTTTGTACATGACACAACTTAAAGAAAAAGTAAAATATCTTCTGTCGGCCATATAGTACGGAAGGCATCTTTTGTCGTACGGCGGATGCCATCTGGCGACTTCTTTTTTGTCCTTTTATAGATTTGTCTGGATGTTCAATTGTAAAATCGAAAGAAGATAAAATTGCTTGCCAACGAGCAAAGATTTGTTTCGACACAAGATTTTGAACATCCTTTTGCAAAATATCTCGGGCTGATTTACAATCAGTTCTAATAAGAAATGAAGTATTAATAATATTACTTTGAAATTTATTTACACAATGAACAATAGCTAAAATTTCTGTTTTAATTGTGGAATAGTTTTGTTATGTAGAATTCCATGCTTTAGATGTATAGCGTACTAATTGTTCTTTATTTTCTAGTTTTTGTTTAAGGATTCCTCCTAAACCAAGTTCGAAGGCATCGCATTCAATAATTTTAGAAGCATTAGGGTCTGATAAGTCTAAACAAGGTAATTCTTTTGATTAGCTTTTAAGAATTCAAATAGCATTAGTATGCTGATCCGTCCATTTTGGAGGATTCTTTTTTAAGCGATCATATAATGGTTTAGCAATGATAGCAAAATCTTTTATAAAATCAGAAATATAATTTAGGCGTCTTAGAAATCGTTGCAATTCAACTTTATTAAGAATAATATCAGGAAATTTGGTGGAAAATTCAATGGCTCGATCAATGGGAATAGTCGTCCCTTGGAATATATTATGACCTAAAAATCTGATTTTAGTTTGGCAGAGATTCATTTTCTTTGCAAAAACTACAAGTCCTGCATTTTTTACAGTATTGAGAAAAATATTTAGATGTTTAAAGTGTTGATGAATATCAGTTGAAAAAATTACAACATCATCAATATAAACTAGCATATATGTCATATAAGGGTTAAAAACTTCATTCATAATTTTTTGGAATTCAGATGGTGCATTCTTTAGACCGAATGGCATTACATTCCATTCGTATTGACCAAATGGAACATTGAAGGCTGTTTTATAGCGATCTTTTTCATTTATTTATATTTGCCAGTAACCTGATTTACGATCAAATTTTGAAAAATTGCAAGCATTTACTAACCTATCTAATAAATCTTTTTTATTAGGGATAGGATATCTGATCCATTTGAGGACTTTATTTAATGGTTTATAATGAATAACAAATCTTGGAACTCCTCGTTCCTTTTCAGCATTATTTTCTGCATAAAAGGCGGCACAACTCCATGGAGTTGAGCTTTGCCTAATTAATCCTTTTTGTAAAAGAGACTTTATTTTTATATGACAGATTTCTAATATTTTTGAATTCATCTGAATTGGACGTGCTTTTGTTGGTATTTTATTTTCAGAAAATCCTTCTTCATTTGGAAGAGACACTACATGTTTTTGTCTATTCCAAAAGGCATTCGGCAGATCACTACATATTTCTTTTTCAAATTGTTGTTTTAGATTTTCTATTTTTGATTTTATTTCAGGAAGTAATAGTTGGTTCTCAACTGCTTTATATTTTATCTCAGCTTTGAGCTGATATAAAAAATTCTCTTTATTTTGTATATTTTGTTTTATATTAGTTATTTCTTTTATATTTGGTTTATCAATAAATTTGAATTTCGGTTTTATTCTAATCTTAAATGTCCAACTCTTTCTCACTATAAATGGTATAAAGATGTTTTCTTCTTTCTTCTCCTTATTCGTGAAGATAGTAGTGCCGATCATTAGAAAGAAAAATTTATTTCTGGTCTTCCCTATCTCTTTGCTGAAAAAGTCCGCAATCGACTTAAGACCAAAAATGGGGGGATCATACCATATCCACTCTGTACTCTCGGCGAATTATCAGCCGAAATATGTGCAGAAGGCTTAGCCCTTTGTACTGACTTAATTAATACCCTCATCTACACAATAACCTTACACTTTGTTGGAAGTACTGCCTTACTAGAAGCTAGACCTCCTTTCTAATATTAAATGTCCAACTCTTTCTCACTATAAATGGTATAAAGATGTTTTCTTCTCTCGTCTCCTTATTCGTGAAGATAGTAGTGCCGATCATTGGAAAGACAAATGTATTTCTTGTCTCTCTTATCTCTTTGCTGAAAAAGTCCGCAATCGACTTAAGACCAAAAATGGGGGGATCATACCATATCCACTCTATACTCTCGGCGAATTATCAGCCGAAATATGTGTAGAAGGCTTAGCCCTTTGTACTGACTTAAAACTCAAAAGACAATTAGATAAACAAAAGATGACTGGTCATAAAGAACTTGGTGATTTTTGTGAACAATTCGCATATAATCTTAAATCTTTCTCAAAATAAACCCCATAAACGAATAAAACCAGAAAAGAGACACAAATCCTACAAAAAAGGATATAAGAAAAATAAATACAAAAGATATGAACAAAATCCTAAAGAAAATTCTAAATATAAAAGGTATAAAAGAAAAATACCTGGATGCTATAAATGTTGAAAATTAGAACACTATAAAAATAATTGTAATGTAAAAAAGAAGATAGAAGCTCTAATATTAGATGAAAATGTACGAAATCAACTATATGAAATTATTCAATTATATGATAAAGATAATGATATTAGTATAACTTCTTCCTCATATTCAGAAACTTCAGATGAAGAATCAAACATAGGAATAATAAAAGATAAAGATTTATTAAATGAGACATCTTCAGAAAACGACCAATGTGCCTGTCATACTCTCTGCAGCACGATCTAAAACAACAATTTGAAAAAGAAATATGTAGTGATTTGCTGAATGCCTTTTGGAATAGACAAAAACATATAGTGTCTCTTCCATATGAAGAAGGATTTTCTGAAAATAAAATACCAACAAAAGCACGTCCAGTTTAGATGAATTCAAAAATATTAGAAATCTGTCATACAAAAATAAAGTCTATTTTACAAATAGGATTAATTAGGCCAAGCTCATCTCCATGGAGTTGTGCCGCCTTTTATGTAGAAAATAATGCTGAAAAGGAATGAGGAGTTCCAAGATTAGTTATTAATTATAAACCATTAAATAAAGTCCTCAAATGGAGCAGATATCCTATCCCTAATAAAAAAGATTTATTAGATAGGTTAGTAAATGCTTGCATTTTTTCAAAATTTGATCTTAAATAAGGTTACTGGCAAATACAAATAAATGAAAAAGATCGCTATAAAACAACCTTCAATGTTCCATTTGGTCAATACGAATGGAATGTAATGCCATTCGGTCTAAAGAATGCACCATCTGAATTTCAAAAAATTATGAATGAAGTTTTTAACCCTCATATGACATATAAGCTAGTTTATATTGATGATGTTCTTATTTTTTCAACTGATATTCATCAACACTTTAAACATCTAAATATTTTTCTCAATACTGTAAAATATAATGCTTTCCTAATTATGCTATATCATTACATGACCCTAATTTACTTAAAGTACTAACTTTAAATATTAAAACTCAAGGATTTGATATGTTACACGGATCACAAAATATAGCTATCATTTATCGAATATATTATAAAGTAATGACCACTTTAAGTCCAAATGTTATACAAATAGACACAAAAGGACAAACTACTTTCTTTCAAACAAATACTGAAAGATCAAATGTTATTATTCTTAAAACAATACAATGGTCACAAATACAACTTCCACAAGAATGGAAAATTCAGACTTCAAATCCTGCAATTAAAACTCGCCAAAATAAAATTCCGAATTAAATAATTGAAAATATGGATGGAGAAGTAGAAATATTATTCAATAAAAGAATTCCTTCTTTAAAAATAAAAGACGATAATTATCTTCCTTGTCCAGAAATTCTGCCAATTTCTTATCATCTAGAAGATCTGTATCTAGTATATCCAGACCTGACATTGCATCATCTTCAGAACTTGAAATACAAGGATTAATTAGAACTCAGGATAATATACACAAACCTGTATATCATCCACTAAGTACTAATACTCCAGATCAACATTTTCAATTGTTAACATTGCAAAAGAAAGATAAAATAAATAAAGATTATATAAAAAACGATTATTTAAGCGAAAACAACAAAGACTTTCGAAATTGGTACTTATCTACATTCTCAAAAGAATTAATTCACATGACTCATAAAAAATATAATCAATTCTTAAAAAAGGAAAAAATAAACTTAGGATTTTTTGAAGGGCTTAAAACTACATTACTTTTAAAAAGAGTAAAAATCCCTGAATACAATAAACTTCATACCCTTGAAAATCAATATCAAACATATATTACTGGTTAAAAGAAACAGATTCGAAGTATTCATCCTCGTGAAGAAAGTATAAAAATCCAAGGAAAAGAAGAATTAGAAACTATAGCTACTCCATATAAAACACTTCCGGGAGAACATTATCATAAAATAGAATTATTACCTCATATATTAGAACAAAATAATTATACAAATTTATGTTTACAAACCATATAGGAAAACAGACCACCAGGATCGAAAATATTATTAGGCAACCTCAAGAAAAAATTGAAGAAAAGAAAAAAGCAATATTATTTAAACCTCCTCCTTTAATTAATAAAGAAGGATTTCAAATGAAAGAAGAACATCCTTCTGAATTAATGCAGCAATTAATTACCAAATTATCGAATCTAGATATCCAGGTTAAAGGAAAAACTAAAATTCAAGAATCCATAAAGATAACAGAACCAGAAGCTATGGTGTTACAAGAAATACTTGAAATTCATAATACTATTTCTAATATAAAAAATGCTTTTATTTAAGAAGATAATATCAACCGAATAGATTATGGTAGAAAAATGAGACTCACATCTCAATCTAGAATGTACCATCATAGACCTACCCCAGTTGATATACAATTTGAAGAAGACCTTATATCCCATACTGTATCTTATTCAGGAAAAACTATTGTTAATTGGAATATAGACGAAATGTCTGAACTTCAGGTTCTTGATACAATGAAACACATGACCATGTATGCCACTGCATGCAAGGTCTTTGGAGCCCATGACCAAGATGTAGCCAAAGCTATTATCTGTGGATTTACTGGTTGGCTCAGAGGATGGTGGGACTTCCATCTTAATGATACATCGAAACAACAAATATTAACTGCCACTAAACAATCATATATAAAAAATAAATTCAATCAAGACATTGTCCAAGCCGACAACGATGCTGTTAATACCCTCAACCTTACACTTTGTTGGAAGTACTGCCCTATTAGAAGCTAGATCAGAAGACCTCCTTTCTAATCTTAAATGTCCAACTCTTTCTCACTATAAATGGTATAAAGATGTTTTCTTCTCTCGTCTTCTTATTCGTGAAGATAGTAGTGCCGATCATTGGAAAGAAAAATTTATTTCTGGTCTTCCCTATCTCTTTGCTGAAAAAGTCCGCATTCGACTTAAGACCAAAAATGGGGGGATCATACCATATTCACTCTATACTCTCGGCGAATTATCAGTCGAAATATGTGCAGAAGGCTTAGCCTTTTGTACTGACTTAAAACTCAAAAGACAACTAGATAAACAAAAGATGACTAGTCATAAAGAACTTGGTGATTTTTGTGAACAATTCGGATATAATCTAAATCTTTCTTAAAATAAACCTCAGAAACGAATAAAACCAGAAAAGAGACATAAATCCTACAAAAAAGGATATAAGGAAAATAAATACAAAAGATATGAACAAAATCCTAAAGAAAATTCTAAATATAAAAGTCATAAAAGAAAAATACCTAGATGCTATAAATGTGAAAAATTAGGACACTATAAAAATAATTGTAATGTAAAAAAGAAGATAGAATTTCTAATATTAGATGAAAATGTACGAAATCAATTATATGAAATTATTCAATTATATGATAAAGATAATGATATTAGTACAACTTCTTCCTCATATTCAGAAACTTCAGATGAAGAATCAGACATAGGAATAATAAAAGATGAAGATTTATTAAATGAGACACCTTCAAAAAACGACCAATGTGCCTGTCATACTCTTACTAAAGAAGACAATTTAATTCTAGAAATTATAGATAAAATACCAAACACTGAAGATAAACGAACAATACTCAGCCAATATATTCAAATAGAAAAAGCCAGGAATAAACCAACTCCATTATTTAAACCACCAGAAGAATTTAGCTTCTCTGAAATCCTTAAAAGAATTGGTCAGAAAAAAATCATTCATAAAGAACCTACTATTGCTGAATTAAAATACGAAGTTAATGAAGTGAAATCTGAACTTAATAATTTAAAAAATAGGATTAAGTTATTAGAATTAAACAATCAGTTGATCGATAATCCTTCCGAAGATGAAGAAATAGAATTTGATGAACTACTAAACAATGATAAAATAATAGATCAACCAGAATCTTCAATCAATAAACAGGAGCCTCAGTTAAACCTAATCAATAAAATATTAAATAAAAAATGGTATACCTTAGTAAAAATCATAGTCCAAATGAATACCATTTTCAAACCATGGCCTTGATAGATTCAGGTGCCGATTTGAACTGTATAAATGAGGGACTCCTTCCTACGAAATATTTTGATAAAACTACTCAAGTTTTAAATACAACTGATGGAAGTAAATTAAAAATAAATTATAAATTATCAAATGCTGCCATATGCAATAATGGCATCTGTCTAGAGTTACCATTTATCGTGGTAAAAGAATTTAACCAAGCTGTTATTTTAGGCACTCCTTTTATCAGTATGCTATATCCTATTGTTATAGATCATATTGGATTAGAATTAATGATTGAAGGAATAAAAGTGAAATTTGAATTTATTGATAAACCAAAGATAAAAGAAATAAATAATATAAAACAAAATATACAAAATAAAGAGAATTTTTTATATCAGCTCAAAGCTGAGATAAAATATAAAGCAGTTGAGAACCAACTATTACTTCTTGAAATAAAATAAAAAATAGAAAATCTAAAACAACAATTTGAAAAAGAAATATGTAGTGGTTTGCCGAATGCCTTTTGGAATAGACAAAAACATATAGTGTCTCTTCCATATGAAGAAGGATTTTCTGAAAATAAAATACCAACAAAAGCACGTCCAATTCAGATGAATTCAAAAATATTAGAAATCTGTCTTACAGAAATAAAGACTCTTTTACAAAAAGGATTAATTAGGCCAAGCACAACTCCATGGAGTTGTGCCGCCTTTTATGTAGAAAATAATGCTGAAAAGGAGCGAGGAGTTCCAAGATTTGTTATTCATTATAAACCATTAAATAAAGTCCTCAAATGGATCAAATATCCTATCCTTAATAAAAAAGATTTATTAGATAGGTTAGTAAATGCTTGCATTTTTTCAAAATTTGATCGTAAATCAGGTTACTGGCAAATATAAATAAATGAAAAAGATCGCTATAAAACAGCCTTCAATGTTCCATTTGGCAATACGAATGGAATGTAATGCCATTCGGTCTAAAGAATGCACCATCTGAATTCCAAAAAATTATGAATGAAGTTTTTAACCCTTATATGACATATATGCTAGTTTATATTGATGATGTTGTAATTTTTTCAACTGATATTCATCAACACTTTAAACATCTAAATATTTTTCTCAATACTGTAAAAAATACAGGACTTGTAGTTTTTGCAAAGAAAATGAATCTCTGCCAAACTAAAATCAGATTTTTAGGTCATAATATATTCCAAGGGACGACTATTCCCATTGATCGAGCCATTGAATTTTCCACCAAATTTCCTAATACTATTCTTAATAAAGTTGAATTGCAACGATTTCTAAGACGCCTAAATTATATTTCTGATTTTATAAAAGATTTTGCTATCATTGCTAAACCATTATATGATCGCTTAAAAAAGAATCCTCCAAAATGGACGGATCAGCATACTAATGCTATTCGAATTCTTAAAAGCTAATCAAAAGAATTACCTTGTTTAGACTTATCAGACCCTAATGCTTCTAAAATTATTGAATGCGATGCCTTCGAACTTGGTTTAGGAGGAATCCTTAAACAAAAACTAAAAAATAAAGAACAATTAGTACGCTATACATCTAAAGCATGGAATTCTACATAACAAAACTATTTCACAATTAAAACAGAAATTTTAGCTATTGTTCATTGTGTAAATAAATTTCAAAGTGATATTATTAATACTTCATTTCTTATTAGAACTGATTGTAAATCAGCCCGAGATATTTTGCAAAAGGATGTTCAAAATCTTGTGTCGAAACAAATCTTTGCTCGTTGGCAAGCAATTTTATCTTCTTTCGATTTTACAATTGAACATCTTCATGGCTCTTCCAATTCTCTTCCTGATTTTCTTACCTGTGAATTTTTGCAGGGGGAAGGGATCTACCGCCAATTAAACCAGAATCGGATACTTACGCAATACAATTATTCAAAATGAATATCAATAATAGCAATAAAGGAAAATTGCCAATGGAGATTGTCCCGACTATATCCGACTCTCCTCTAAATACTTACCCACCTTTATCTCCAGCACGATCAATCAATTACCCTGAATATTCATCTCAACCAAAATCCACTCCAGTTTTCACCCCTGCATCTGTTCCCAATAAATCCAATAACCCAAATAAATCAGTATTCGAAGAAACTGCTTTCTTGGTAGATATTACCATTGATGACAAGCATATCCATATAGACCCAAATAAATTAGCCCCTCTATATCTACAAAACCACCTCTATCTTTCAAATGGCAACAAGACCAGAGAATGGTACGAAGCTGTCCTCTTAGAAACTGGATCTATATCAATAGTTCATTTCTTCAATCCCAATACAAAAATAATTGGATATTCGAAAATACAGATACGAAAATTATTATCATATGATGATTGAGGATGTAGCCCATCCCAAGGCAGAAAGCTTCAAGCCCCTGAATTTCAATACAAATCATATCGATATACTGAATATTTAGATGCATGGCATAAAGTGTTCGCATATCAAAACCTAAATAATTCCCATACATGGTTTATTTAGAAAAAAATGCCTGTTTTTTAAAGATTCCCTAGTTGGTTCCGATATTGGTTTCTAATTTGGGGATCAGGAACTCAGATATTGCTAGATCCCTTTAAAAAAGCTCAAACAGCCTTTGCTGAATACAATGGAGTGGATGATGATATTGACTATCATCTGTATTTTATGGCTACATACCAGATACCATGGATAGTAAAATGGGAATGTGGGTTAAATGAAAATATTCATAATAATTTCGAATATATACCACGATTGGGAAAAAGAATATCAATTCAATGGTGAGATGTTTTTAATATGGACCCAAATATGATAAAACCTAAACGAATACCTCCTGCCACTCATGATTGTCAGAATACTCCTAAATTTGACCCAAATACTTTCGTCGAATATATAAGACAAATGCAAAGACAATACCCCAGAGCTACTAAATATGAATTGGAAAATCAGCTATTGAAGATCATTCAAGAAGAAACTTCTGAAGCTACCTCTTTCTCCGTCTGAGCCTGATGATGACTTCAGCCAAAGACCCGAATAGCCCGGCTTAGCCCAACAACCGGTCATGTCACTGTGAAGCCACCTGTACAGCTATTCAGACGAATCTATAAAAGGACAAAAAAGAAGTCGCCAGATGGCATCCGCCGTACGACAAAAGATGCCTTCCGTACTATATGGCCGACAGAAGATATTTTACTTTTTCTTGAAGTCGTGTCATGTACAAAAGTAACTTTTACTTTTTCTTTTATTCATGTCAAGTCGTGTCATGTCTTTATCTTTAAGTCACATCTGACTTTAAAGATTCCCTTATTTCTTATCCACTTCTCCAGCTGACTTCTGTGAGTGCAATGCCAGTTCACCATACCCTTTTTGTCTTATCCAACTTGCCAGCGTACCTCTTTGAGTGTGATGACAGCTCACAACTTCACCAATAAGATTCCTTTTCTTTGGCTCTGATACCAAAGTGAACCAAGATCTAAAACTTTTCTTAATTTCTTAAAATTCTTAATTTCTAATTTTATCTTAATATCATAGAGAACATAGTTCTATAATCTAACAATGATCTAAACAGAGACAAGTAGTGTAAAAAGGCAAAGAGAATGATAATAAAGGCAATAACAGAGATATCTACTATTATTCAAGTAGTATACATATTATTTAATACTTTAATGCTAAATATTAATTTAAACTGCATGACAATAATATAAACAATTTTATTGAAACAGACAGTATAGATACAGATTTAAACAAAGTACTGTAAACAGTACAACAAACAGATACAAAATACAGACGGTGTGTTACTTAAATTACAAAGGCAGAACTTGAAAAGTGTTGCCATTCGTCCGGACAGAACGATAGTAACTTATGTATATTACAGTCACACATAGAAAATAAAGACTAACGGAAAGATCTTACTTGTGAAAGGCTTGCCTTGCAGGGATCGGGTAGATAGGCTAGAGAGCACTGAAGCTTTAGAGAGAGAGAGAACAGGCAGAGCTCTTCAGAGCAAAGAGAGAGAGAAGGTGAGAATTCCCCGATGATTTAAATGGAGTGGAGAAGTATTTATAGGCAGGATTGAGTGATCAAGTAAGTCGAGCTGGCGTTTTGAAGATTGGACGTAAAGCAGAGATAGGACAGAAAGGAATCTTATTGGTGGAGTTGTGAGCTGTCATCACACTCGTAGAGGTAAGCTGGCCAGTTGGATAAGACAGAAAGGGTATGGTGAGCTGGTATTGCACTCACAGAGGTCAGCTGGCGAAGTGGATAAGAAATAAGGGAATCTTTAAAGTCTGATGTGACTTAAAGATAAAGACATGACACGACTTGAGACGAATAAAAAAAAAGTAAAAATTACTTTTGTACATGACACGACTTAAAGAAAAAGTAAAATATCTTCTGTCGGCCATATAGTACGGAAGGCATCTTTTGTCGTACGGCGGATGCCATCTGGCGACTTCTTTTTTGTCCTTTTATAAATTCGTCTGGATAGCTGTACAGGTGGCTTCACAGTGACATGACCGGTTGTTGGGCTGAGCCGGGCTATTCGAGTCTTTGGCTGAAGTCATCATCAGGCTCAGACGGAGAAGCGGTAGCTTCAGAAGTTTCTTCTTGAATGATCTTCAATAGCTGATTTTCCAATTCATCTTTAGGAGCTCTGGGGTATTGTCTTTGCATTTGTCTTATATATTCGACGAAAGTATTTGGGTCAAATTTAGGAGTATTCTGACAATCATGAGTGGCAGGAAGTATTCGTTTAGGTTTTATCATATTTGGGTCCATGTTAAAAACATCTCACCATCGAATTGATATTCTTTTTCCCAATCGTGGTATATATTCGAAATTATTATGAATATTTTCATTGAACCTATATTCCCATTTTACTATCCATGGTATCTGGTATGTAGTCATAAAATACAGATGATAGTCAATATCATCATCCACTCCATTGTATTCAGCAAAGGCTGTTTGAGCTTTTTTAAAGGGATCTGGCAATATCTGAGTTCCTGATCCCCAAATTAGAAACCAATATCGAAACCAACTAGGGAATCTTTCAAAACAGGCATTTTTTTCTAAATAAACCATGTATGGGAATTATTTAGGTTTTGATATGCGAACACTTTATGCCATGCATCTAAATATTCAGTATATCAATATGATTTGTATTGAAATTCAGGGGCTTGAAGCTTTCTGCCTTGGGATGGGCTACATCCCCAATCATCATATGATAATAATTTTCGTATCTGTATTTTCGAATATCTAATTATTTTTGTATTGGGATTGAAAAAATGAACTATTGACATAGATCCAGTTTCTAAGAGGACAACTTCGTACCATTCTCTGGTCTTGTTGCCGTTTGAAGGATAGAGGTGGTTTTCTAAATATAGAGGGGCTAATTTATTTGGGTCTATATGGATATGCTTGTCATCAATGGTAATATCTACCAAGAAAGCAGTTTCTTCGAATACTGATTTATTTGGGTTACAGGATTTATTGGGAATAGATGCAAGGGTGAAAACTGGAGTGGATTTTGGTTGAGATGAATATTCTGGGTAATTGATTGATCGTGCTGGAGATAAAAGTGGGTAAGTATTTAGAGGAGAGTCAAATATAGTCGGGACAATCTCCATTGGCAATTTTCTTTT
>NW_006500346.1:985639-998784 GCF_000471905.2 Amborella trichopoda | reverse complement strand
CCCAGATTGAATTTGGACCGATCTAATGATCACAATTGTATTTCGTAATTGAATTTTAATTTTTTTCTACAAATCCAAATTACTTGAAATTTGGAGCATCTATTATTCAAGAATAGTAGAATCTAATAAAAATATTTTGGTCAATTTAATTTATGCAATTTTTTTTTTGATATTTTTATTAGGTGTGCCTTGATGAGAAGAGTTTATGTTTCAAATTTCATGCTATTTGGATTTATATAAAAAATATTAAAATTATATTACCAATATACAGTCCTGACCGTCTGATCGGCCTAGATTCAATCTGGGCCATTGGGCTTATACTATTCCATGAGCTAGTGGGCTCCCCCTAGCATCTTCATATATATATATATATATATATATATATGTATCCTCGGCCTTGCTGTCAAAAGCCTTTCCTTTTCTATCGTATCCAAATACCTAAAAAGTTTCTTGATTATAGATTAAAAAAAAATTCGGATAAAGGATATGAGCTCCATTGTAGAAGATCCCCCGAAATTTTCAATCTCCGATCTCTTCATATACTTGATTAAATCCAAATTTTTTGATAGGGCTTTGATGAAGGACTCAATAACGAATCAAACAGAACAAATTTGGGGTTATGTTGTAAAAAGCTTGAAAAATCAATAAGTCAAGCATCCCAAGATTTAATATGGTTGATTTTTGGTCTATCAATGCATTTATCATTCATTTTAGGGGCTCTACATA
Source organism: Amborella trichopoda (assembly GCF_000471905.2). The sequence continues at coordinate 998,058 of NW_006500346.1, read as the reverse complement.
GGGAAAACTCCAATTATTAGGGTGACAACAGCAATTTTTTATACTTATAAACTTCGAAAATGCCAGAATTACCATGCAAAAAGGCTTAAGAGGCCGTCTCACCTGAGTTTGGGCGAGACTCGCCCGGTAAGTCACTTATATTCTTTAAGTTTTCTGCTTCAATATTGTGGTAATTTTTCACCTGCTCAGAGGATGCATGCCTTTGCTTCTGTAATATCTAACTGTTTCTTTTTTTTGGTGGGGTGGGGGTGCCGGGGGGAGAGAGAGAGAGAGACTTACTGATGAAGGTAAATATTAGGAAAATTTATCCAAATACCCATGAGAGATGAACTATTTAACATTTTAATTTTAAAATACCCATCGAAAGACACATGATCATGACTAGGAAGGAATAGTTGCAAATAGATAAAATGTTAAATAGTTCAACTCTCATGGGCATTTTGATAACTTTCCCTAAATATTGTACTCTTTCTTTTGCCATTTGCCAGCATTCTAAATGATATAACCTTTCAATTCTCTTAAGTTTTCAGCTTCGAGAGAAAGCTTGGTTTTCTAGCTCCTTAAAATCAAGATTACAGTACCTTGCTTCCACTCCTGGCCTTCCATGTATAGATGAAGAACTGTATAAGGATTGTACTTTGGAGCCATCTGCTGGCCCTGTCGATGCTTTTTGCCTTCTGATATTGGAACCGGAACAGGTATGATCCCCTATAATGGATTCGAAGATTTTAATTTTCACTATCAATACTCCTGATGCGATGAAATTATATACTTCTCATGATATATACACACAAAATGTAGCACTGTTAGTTTGCTCTTTTGAGTTACTTTAAGGTAAATTTATCAAAAACCACGTAAGACATTAGCTATTTACCATTTTGCCCATATATTTTGATTTAATTTCAAAATATGCATAAAAAATACACATGACCATGCATTGTAGTAGAAAAAGGGTTAACTGTTAGTTGTTGAAAAGTTGTGTATTTTGATCCTATTTTTTTTAGAAATTTGAAAAAAACCACATACTTTAAAAATTTACGTCCATACTGAAATTTTGACAGTTTTTTTAATCCCCAAAATGCCCTTCATAGGCCTAATAGGCTCGCGAAGGTTCATCATGGACCTATTAGATCCATGATGGTCCCGTGCATTGATCATACTGTACTTGGTGCTTCACGGAACGATTTGGTCCAAGAAGCATTATCACGGACCTAATAGCTCATGATGTCTTGAGCCTATAATCCAGTGTGGACTACCACGGACCTATTAGGTCCGTGATGGCCTTAAGTGGACTACCACGGACCTATTAGGTCCGTGATGGCCTTAAGTGATCCCATACACTTCGACCAATTGGGCTTGGGCTTAAGTGGTTAGTGGCTGTCTTTAGCAACGCTACATCTCAAGTTCGATTCCTCCCACTATACTACCCAAAAAAAAAAAGAACTGCTTCAGATAACGGTAAAATAGTGGGTATGTTCCAATTTGTTTTTGGTATTTTACGAATTTGAGAAAAATGAGGGATATCTTTTATAAGTTCCCTTTTATTTTTTAAAGCCTCTACACTTATTAAAAATCATCAAAAAAATATTTATATTTAATTATTTTATACTCTACATCTTGGCTTTCCATTCTTCTTTTGGAAGGAATTAATTGTATTTTGTGTTCTCTTTTAGTATCATCTTGAATACATGGAGTTCTTTCCCATGGAATCTCCCCATTCTTTCTCAAAATTATGTATATCCTTCTGTACCCTGGAAATTGACTAAAATTTCTTACAGTTTTTATTGTATCACTTAAACATCTTAAACATATGATACTGTTACTTGTTTGTTTGTCATGGTATATATGTTGGAAACAGTATGCAACATGACCGTATACCTTTCGTACAAAAAGGATAAAATCATCCCCAGCCTTCAGTTGTGAAAATTTGGTCGCTAAGGGTGTGTGACAGGCCATGCTCAAAGTCTGAGAAATTTGCCCCAAGACTCTATGCTGGGAGAAATAGCACTTTCCGGCAGTCAATTTTCCATCTCACAACTTAGGGTTTTGTCACCTTCGTGTATGAAAGGTAACGGTCTCGTTGCATACAATCCCTCTATGTGGACAAAGTACAACAGAGATACACGTACAAGATGTTGCACATTAGCAGATTTAATACCACCACATTCTTTTTTGGTCCTAGATTTTACTTGTGAAATTCTGTATATACTAAATGGTATGCATTGTTATGCCGCAAAAGATTTGGAACGTTTGTAGTTTCTACAGTTGTATATGCTCAGTGTACCTAGTTACTTAAACATACACCTCAGAGTAGCAGATATTTTCGTCCATCAGACCAGTTTTTCTATCAGTGTGGGAACTAGTCAAAACTTTTCAACAACATTTCTTGAGCATTTGTGTGTGTGTGTGTGTGTGTGTGTGTGTGTGTGTGTGTGTGTGTGTGTGTTATACTATTATTTATATTTGTGTTTGGACAGCTCTACCTAAGGGTGCAAATTGAGTCATTCAGACTAGGTGGGGTCCCTCAATCAACCCAGATCCAGCCCAGGTCTAGCTGGGTCGACCTAACCTGGAGTGTAGATAATGTAAAATAATATAATTCTGACCTGCACCCAATTTGAGTCCATGTTCGATGGACCTAGTCTCGGTTAGATCTGTCCAGGTCTAGTGAGGACCCTTTTGGGTCGGGTCAACCCGACCTGGACCCAACCTGTTTCCAGCCCGAGCTTTTTTTAACTTTTTAATTTGTATATATTTGGCTTTCTATGCTTGTCCTTTTGACATCTGAGAAGAATGCATGTACTTAATTTTGATTAGTTTGCCTCATATGCTAAAAATTCCTTTATTGTATTTCATTTTTCTGTTGCCCCCCCCCTGAAGAGCTGTATTTCCACATTGAAAATATGTGTTTCTATTTTCAGGTGGATTACTTAAATTTGAAGGTAAACGTGAGGCTTAGGCACACATTTAAGCAAAGTAATGATGGGAAAGGCCAATGGTTACAGGAAAAAGTAAATCCATAACAACTTGTGATCTAAATAGCAAATTGAAGCATCATCCCATGAAGGCAAACATCTAATTTATTCGATTGATTTCATTTCTTTCATGGCTTATTTTTCTTCTTACTGTTGGTTCACATGTACATGTATTCTATTGAACTTGGTCCATAGCGATACTGTCAATGGGAGCACTGAATGACAAAGAGCAGCAGTATTGGATTCTCTATTAGCAAATGTGGCTTCTAGGTCTAAATTATTGATTAAAATCCACGACTGAGGCTGGAACTCGCCAGTGCCTCAAGCCTGAGTCAGAGGTCGACTCAGCCGAGTCGAGGTGTGGTTTGTCAGAGTCTATCAAAGATACAATAATCAATAAATACCCATGACTTGGGTCAGACTCGCTTCGAGTTTGGGGTTATCTTTATCTAGACCCTGTACCCTGCTATGTCTGCGTGACTTGAGCATGTCTTAGCCCAAGTAGGTGATTTCTTGAATACTAATCTGAACCATTGGTTAATGTGCCAATTGTGCCTGTCTTACTGCTGCACCAACCAAATTTAAGCATAATAGCTATGAATATATAATATATCCATTAAAGATATATTATTTTATTATAAATTAATAAATTGGATAGTGTATCTTCCTTTTACATGATTATTAATCCCTGTATCTGACACTTGGACATTCATTGGATTCAAACATCCATGTCTCTGTCCATGGAGCACATAAATGCTGATTTGGTCTCTTGGACTCTTAGGAGGTTCACTATGGGTGTGGTGCTTTTCACATGAGCCCTTTTATAGGACTGTCACTCTTATCTAACATGAGCATTCAAGAGAATAGTTTTCTTTCAAGCAATTGGACTATTTTCTAGCACCTTTTTTATTTGATCTGAATCTCAAAAATCAGAATTTTGAGCCAGGAGCTTGAAATGAATGCATTTCTATTAAAATCTCTTGAAAATTATTGTGTTTCTAATTTGGCTAAGGCATGTAAAATTATGGATTGCATACTATATGATTGTTCACTTTTGGTACAGGAACGCCATAGTCACTCTTAGAGATGAAAATGAATATTCAGGCCATCATAAAGAGTTTCGGTACTAAAACGACATCTATTGGCACTATTTGAAGGTGTATTGTTTAGGGCCTGACCCTTCTACAAAGTACACTCTTATTTTTACTAGCATAGCTAAAGGGAATTGTTTTGATAGGGCTCCAGCCTATCAAACTATGTAAAGCCTCACTAAGCCTCACTAGAAAACAAGCTGAAATTTTTTGTTTTTGCATCGAAAAACCTTCAAATTAATCATCATGGCCTTGACCACTATGTCTGTACAAAAGTATTAGGATTTCAAGCCTTAAAAATAATACATATAATAGCACATTATCTAGACCGTCCATTTCACCTTCAAAATATTTTTTCATGGATCTACAAGATCTTTACCATCTTTTGAGCTTCAAAGTTTATTGTCAGTGTTGGAAATTCATTTTTGAGCCATCATAGGGATTTCCTATGTGCTAAGTGCTTTTTGGACAAGGGTTCGAGGTGCTTTTCTTTGTTTTAATAAAGCCTTAGCATTATAGAAATTGCACCCTAGGTGGAATGTTAAGGGAAAAAGTTCATATAAGGTTGCAACCTTTGTTGTAGAAATAATATTGTAGTAATTTATATTTTTTATTATATTTGGACGATATAGATTGGACAATATTTCAAAAGATGTGTCATGTATTGACATTGTTTTAAAAGATATGTCAAATTTACATCATCAAAGTAAAATAGATGGTTTATAATACTTCAACAATATTTCTACAAATAACGTTGCAACTTTATGCAAACCACACCCAATGTTAAATGATTGAGCTCTTTATTTTCAAGTAAAGAGAATCGAGGCAAGAAGGTTAATAGAGGTAGAACGATAAAGAGAACAAGATATTTTGGGTAATGAGAGAAAAATAACAAACATTTAAAAGGCAATTATTCTCCCCAATAAGAGTGTGTATGTTTTTTTTTTTTTGACAGTAAAGCTCATAGGCTTGGCTTATACTGAAGCATGAGCCACTTTGAAAACTAGGGTCCACTGGACTCCACATTTTGCACACATAGATCCCATTTAGGTGATCAAAATGATTTTTTTTTAATGGATTCTTACATAAAAACTAAATAATATAAAGAAAAAGTTTATATAAGGGTGCAACGTTATAATGTAGAACTATGGATACTCCTATAAAATCCATCGAAAAAAGGTAGTTTTAATGTTGAAAAACCTTTTGATTGATCATCTCGACATCGAGATGTATGACCATAAAAAATAAAACGGTTTTAAGTTTCAGAAATAGTGCATTTTACATCATATTATCTACACTGTCCATTTTCAAGACTTTCATATGTTTATATATCTATTTGATTTTAACCATTTTTTAAATTTAAAATTTTATAATTAGATATAAAAATAGATTTTGAGATAATCCTAAGAATATTTTACACCAAAATTGTATACCATGGTAAAAGTTAAAAGTGCACCTTACCTCTACAGCTACGAATGCATCCGTATGCCAACTGCACCCATAATATAAACAAATTAAATTAGAAAATAAGTATTTAATGCACACTAAAATTCCCTTGAGTCTTTTAACATTCTCCTACCCATCGCAGGCCAAAAAGGGCAGACTTTGAGTGGAGGAAAGACTTCAAACCAACATTGAAAGGCAGGGGTGTTATTGAAGCACTGTTGAGAATTTTGAAGCACACACACTTAAATTAACGGATTTTATACTATAGACCATTTACTTTTAGTACAAGAATGTCACAATCATTTTAAGCTAATGGATGTGCAATATAATAGATGAAAATGTGTCATAATATTTGAGATATTTTATTTTGGACTTTGTACCCAAACAAAAATACATCTTCAACCACCCCATTTCAAATGTAACAGTCACCGAGGATTGTGGCCTCCTTGTTTCAAAAGTAACGATCTCATTGTATACATTTCCTAATTAATGCTACCACTTTTTTCTCTTTTTTAGGAGGTCAAGTGGGATTTGAACCTTTGGGCTCTACGATGCCTTTGAAAGAAGAATTCGTGTGATCAAGCCGGAGACATAATAATTTTTTTCTTTTTTTTTCAATTATTTCTTTTCTTCACAATCTATATCCCTTACAAGTAGTCATTTTATAATATAATCATTTCAAATAAAAGAAGAAAAAAAATACAATATGATCTCAAGAACTTGAAGCCATTCAAAATCTTTTTTTCAATAACAAAGAAAAAACACAACTTATACTTAGGAATAAAAGACACAATAAATAAATATAGAAGAAATAAAGGGTGTCAGATATTACTTCAACTGTGCTTAGTACACTCCACGTCAATTCTCCTCCTTCAAATGGTGCTCGGGATCTTTGACCGGTCTTTTGATTTCTCTTTTTATGGCAAAGCCCAATCAATGCATATGGATCTCGATCTAAAACCACCCACCTAAAACTTCAATGCTTAGGCCTAATTCAAGCCTTTTGGCTTGATCCTTATGAGAGATAGTAATCAAGAAATGAAGGAGAAAACTGCTAGCTAAGGATGATTCCTTGCTGCCTATAAAATCACATAACTAAAAGCTAGCATGATTTAAAACCCATGAGAGAGATTCAAGCTTAACCTAGCCTAGCTTGGGCATGCCCCTTTTAGGATAGTTTGTGTGAGAGAAGAGAGAGGTAAGCTAAGGTGGGGCGTGGCCCTGTAGGTTTCTTGGAGAGAGAGAGATGGTAACCTATGTGGGGCATGCCCCTTAGAGAGGCTAGATGGAGAGATTCTATTTTAGAGAGAGAGTAATTAAGAGGTGTAGAGACAAGGGAGGAGAATGATCATTTTTATAGATTTTTCATGCATTAGGGCTTGCTATAAAATCGTATGAGCAAATATTGACCGTCGATCTAATGAGGCTTGTGGGGTGAGAGATGTGAGCCATCCATTCCTTAGATCCACCATCAAGATACTAAGGAATGTGTTAGAACCTTATCACCCACTTCCTAAATCTATTCCCATCAAATAAGTTGAATAAGAAAATATTTCTTTGTAAATATTCATTCCTTATTTCTCAATCAAACCTTATTGATTCTCAAGATTTTCTAAAACCACATATTTCATTCCTTTATAGCAAGTAGGCTCCTCTCCACAAAAAGAAAGCCCATTAGCATGAGATGCCTATCACAATATTTAGTAAGAAATGACAATCCCCTAGGGGTGGGGTGTGCCACCCTTTGGTGGGGCCACTCATGGCCCCCACCCAATTGTCCCATGAGATTTAAATGGGCCTCCAATAATTATGGAGGGTCCAACATATTTTAGAAACAATAAGAAATGATTTTTAGATTTTTCAAACCTTGTAGTTTATTTAAAACTTTAGAAATAAATTTATCTTGATTTATAAATCCAAATGATAAAATTAAAATATCAGAAGATTCATAAAAAATTTAAAAAATATTCTAAGAGTCAAATAATATAAAATTAAATTAATTTTGAAAGGAATCAGATCCAATGCATAGGAGCACTCCACCTTCTACAGTAGACCACGATCCACATTAGCTTTCTCAAACTGACCTAGTAGTTCTTATGACTCCATTGCAGGGGCTCATAATTGGATCGCCAAAGTCAATCAATATGCTAGAGGACGTACCCCCAATTTACGGATTTCAAGTTCTCTACTAGAGATAAACCATGATCTGTTAGACCATGATGCAACAATGACTCTATGATGCATAAGCAATCTCTCGCACATGTACACGTTTCACTCTCAATGGTGGATTACTATCTCAGTATGACTATCTATGTATATGCCGTGTGATGATACGATGATGAGGTTTTAGTCCAGTCTTTATAAACTATTCATCAAACACAAGGGTTATACAGTCCCTTGGCTCTCATTCAGGTATACTACGACATCATCAAGGGCAAACCCACTAAACCCTCATCGGTTTCATATCTATACCCAAGCACCTAGGGTTTTCCAACTCGACTAGCCTAACACGTCAAGCTTAGTCCGAGTATCAATTAATTGCATTTGTCTAGTATGGTCCACAAGAGGACCACACTCCCACCGAGTTTATGATTCATTTATTCAAATGATTATACAATCTCTCTTAAGGCCTTTAAAGGCCACATAAACCCAACAACCCTCTATGATGAGCATCGCAACAAGATGCAATCCTAGATAATTTTATTCTCAATATTTATCTAAATTTTTTTATATAAGGTTAAGGCCCTAAACAATCAAATTAAGACGCACATAAAAAATTTACTAGAAGTTGTTTTGATTATAAAAAACCCTCAAATCTAAACATCTCAACTTTGAGATACATGGACGTAAAAAAAAACGTCTTTAAATCATGGAAATAGTGTATTTTTTAATATATTATCTAGATCGTCAATTTTCAAGATTTTCAAGTTTGTATAGATGTACTTGATCTACACAATTTTTGAAGCTTTAAATTTTACAATTAGAGAAAAATAAATTTTTAGGCCATCATAAAGATTTTTCAGCACTGAAATAATATCTCTCGATACTATTTGAAGGTGTGTTTTACTTTGATTGTTTAGGGCCCCAACCTTATAAAAACAACATGCTTATTTATTTGAAGGATGTAGATTGTAGAGGGTGCTAAACTTTAAACAATCAAAGAAAGGCACACCTCTAAAGTTTTAGTGCTTCTAACACTTATAATGGTTTGAAATTTTTTTTCTACCTTTAATTATAAAATTTAAAGCTAGAAGTATAATGCATATCAAGAAAATCTATAGACACTTTCAATCTTAAACTTCTAAGATGCATTATTTTTTGACTTAAAAAATCATATTTTTTTTCTCCATGTCCATACATTTTGAGGTCGAAATGATTGTTTCAAGAGTTTTCCAATATCAAGAAAATCTTCTTTCATAGGTTCTTAAGGTGTACCTTACTTACATAAAAATAGGTTGATTCCTTAAATAAAGTTTTTTCTTATTTAGGTGCTTGGTTATCCATACTTTAGCCTTCTCATAAAAAGTACTTTGAATTTGAATACGCATACAATTTGTGTATGTTCACTATTGCTTCATTTGGAAAAGTGCACTCTTTCTAACCATAAATGATGTTTGTGTTGGACTTGCATGTTTATTTATCACATTACCAATGATTTATATAAACTAAGGCTCAATTTGGATGGCCCCTTAGCAAACAACCACTTGAGATTGTGTGAAAGTAATATTAAAATTTCATTCATCATAATCAATTATATGTAAGTGCAGACTCAGTACAACACTTGTTAGGATGTGCGAGTTAGTTCACTTGAAAAGCTAAAAAAAAAAAAGAAGTAGGTCTAAAAGGACATAATTAGAAGTAGTGAGAAAAGATATGGAGACTTATAACCTCATTGAAGCTATGATATTTAATATAGCAGAATGACGGATCGGGATTCATGTCGCCAACCCCATTTAATTGGAAAAAAGCTTTGATAATGATGATGATGATAACCACTCGCATCATTATTTGAAAACAATACAAGTAGCAAATACTCATTATAAACAATCACATACAACATTATTAAAAAACAATGAAAAGAGCAAATAAAAGAAGGGACCTTGAGATCTACACCTTTTTTCGCCTATTTCTCTATCGCCCCAATCGGCTTCCCTATATACATTGTCAAAAGTCACCACCACCATATCACAAATACCTATAATATCACGCCAATAGCCACTTGAGAATCTCACCAACAAGCTGCAAGCCAAAACTCCGAGATAGGCGGGGCTTTGCTGATAAGTAGGATTTTGTTTACGAAATTTGTACTTATGAATAGTGGGGCACCAAATTGGTGTGCCACCAATACCGTTGCTAACTCTTTGTTGGGATTGGCAACTGGAAGCTGGAATTTTTTAGGATTCGAGATCCAGATGATGAAGATCTCGATACACGTTAATGAAAAGATTTGATGACTCTAGGAGGCGAGGTTCTTCAATGAAAGCGCAATTCTCATAAAAGCTACGATTAAGCTGTAATGAAAACATGTCATCAATATACAGTAAAAACAAAATGCATCATAAACAACCACCCCAAATGAAAAAGAAAATATTCTCCATGCACTTTGTAGACCATAGGTGAAAAAACCAGAGGCTCAGCTCGAAACTCACTCAGCTCGGCCCAATGGCGAGTCTCGAGGCAAGACCCTGGTACACGTTCCAAGCTTATGATTTTGAAGATAAATACCAAATTTCTCTATTAGGAAATACCCTGTCGGACTATAATTAGCAAGTCGGGACTTTTACCTTAAAATCGGAAAAAAATCGTTTTTATTTTAAAAAGTTGGATGAAAAAATTGGATAAAAAATATATATCAGCAAAATATTTCATGTAAAGATATCACCAATATATCGGACTAGGCTAAAAAAATCAGATAAATACATATAAAAAAAATACACCATAGAAAACCTACTTAAATACATATAAAAAAAGAGAAGCTAGATCAAGCCGAAATATTATAGGGTTTGATAGCAGTTCCCCCTTCTCTCTTTAAAAATTTTCAGATTCTCTAATTTTCGGATCAAACCTCTGGGAAAAATCACACCCTTTTTTTAGAAAACCTCAACTTTATCTTATTGGGATTGATTATGGGAAAGATACCATAATTCCTGATCCAAGATGAGAGGCAAAAGCTGACATTTTTTTAGAGAGAGAGGGACTTCAAGAAGAAACCTAACTTTGTCTTGAGTTTTGAAGAAAAAACCCAATTCAGGTTTATGGAGGGTTTTGAAGAAGAAAAACCAATTTCCTTTATTTTTTTTCTTTTGGCTGAGTTAGATTTCTCAAAATCCTCTTTTGATTAAGCTTTGAATTTGAATTTTGCACAGAAGATTCTAAGGTTCCAACTAAGAAAGAGTGAGAAAGATTCAAATCCATTAGAGCTCGAAATGGTGCTTTCGGGCTTGATCTAGCTTCTCTACAACTTCATCACCCACTCTCTTTCTTGGAACCTCAAGATCTGCCATTGATGCAAACTGAAGCACTGTAATAGTAAACCAGTGCAAGACTCAGAGCCACCATTAAAGCCACTTCAAAGCTCCATCAAATCAAAATTAAACCATTTTTTCACTGAGATTTGATAGAGTTCTTTGCAATGAGGGGAGGGAGTGCATAAATTTGAGCAGAGCTTTTTCGCATAAGTTTGATAGCAGTTCCCCTTTTTTTCTCTAGAAATTTTCGAATTCACTAATTCGTATCGAGAGTTTTTTAATTTTGTTAAGATAAGACCATTTTTTCACAAAGGTTTTATGGATATGTTTTCTCGCTTTTCTCACTTTTCACAGACATTTTTTGGGACCCGTTTTATTCGTTTTTCAAAAAATCACGTTTTCAAAGGTATTATGAAAAATACACGTTTTTTGGACAAACTTTTTAAGAAAACGGCGTTAAAAACATTTACAAAAAATTTGCCGATTTTTTGAAAAATTTAACGATTAATCACCGAATTGCTAACTATTCTCAAAACTCGACTAGATCGAGCTGGATGAGCCCGTGTTTTTAAAATACTGTTTTTAGAGTGAAACAACATAGAGAAAAGTGAAAAACATATCCATAGATGTCCAAAAACATATCCATTAGCTGAAGCCCCCCGGCCCTATCCTTTTGCTTCACATGCCAACTTTCTTGCCGCAATGAGCATTCATACATGCTAGGATATTCCCCATAATAATAATAATAATAATAATAATAATAACAATAACGATAACGATAACGATAACGATAACGATAACGATAATAATAACAACAACAATAACAATAACAATAATAATAACAATAAGAAAAAGAAAAAAGAAAAGAGAGAGGGGCGGGGGTTGTGATGGCAGCACCCCCCACATTTTGGTCACCGTTTTTGTGATTTTCATTCTCAGTCACACTACCTAATTAGTACATTAAAAAAACTAACTTCGAAATTATTTTAAAAAACAGATAGGGGTCTTTCCCATTAAATTATCCAAAAATAAATATTTTAAAAAAAAATTAAGAGAAAAAACTAATTGGGAATATATCCTAGCAATGGATGGAATACTCATTTGAGCAAGAAAGTTGCCATGAGAGACTTCTCTCTCTCCCTTTCCATACTCTTCTCTCTCTCATTCCATACTCTTCTCTCCCTCTCTCTATAGAGTTTGAGCAACAAGTCTGGCATCAGGAGGTTCTCTCATCATATGGTTTTTATGTGCTCAAGTCCAACACTGTATATAGAGTCCAGCAAAGAGAGAGAGAGAGAGAGAGAGAGAGAGAGAGAGAGAGAGAGAGAGAGAGGAGGAGGAGAGGTAGGTAGGTAGGTAGTAGTAGTAGTAGGTAGGTAGGTACGTACGTACGTACTACGTACTACGTACGTAACGTAAGTACGTACGTACGTAGTAGT
>NW_006500346.1:971014-981854 GCF_000471905.2 Amborella trichopoda | reverse complement strand
TCTTCAAAAACTATGCTAGGGCCTTTTGTTTAACCTAGAACTTTAAATATATAATCTTTCCAATTTGATGAATAATAATAAAAAATAAAATTTAAAATACATCCTAATAAGTATTTTTTTTACCTTACTTTAACATAGGCCGTTCATTTAGTTAGATTATTAAATCTAGGACTTAGAAGGAGCTTTTTATTTTTCCAAATTTTGTAGATGGCTTTGTTATCATTAGATTAACAATGTTAACAAAGAAAAAACTGATTTTGAGTCCCTAAAGTCATAGATTTTAAAATTTCACCAAATGCATGGTCGAGATTCATTATTGGACGGAGCTCATTTTGACAACATGTAAGATGCAAATTGTCTTCTTTTTTTCCTTTTTTTTTTTTTTAAAAAAAAAAATTTTCATATATATATATATTTTTGCGATTGATTGTTGGGATGAAAATAGTGCCTATGCTAAATTTGGATTCATATAAATGCTGCAACGGTGGTTTTCTAGAAGTGAGGTTTCACTATATTACAATGACATGGTGACACGAAGGCACACCCAGATAATAGACGGACGGTGGAGATTGCAAGAACATGTTGCAATCTCCACCGTCTAAGTTGGACAATGAATGTTTTATGTGGGCATGTAGGGTTGCCCTCATAAAAATTACATCACACACACATACTAGAGACACACAAGGTCAGGTCTAGGTCAAGTGGACTGACTCGGTCCACTTATTGTGTGTCCAAACCTAGACTTGGGTCAAGGCATCCCTTTGGTTGCTTGACCTGGCTTACACTTGGTCTAAATATGTGGTTAAGGCCTGTTTTCTAGCATAAGTTCACGTCGAGTTGTATTAGTTTGGTATGGATTCGATGTTCATCATCAGCATTATTTTAAAATTGATTGAGTCGATTTAGAATCATCCGAGCCCAGTAAAAACCGGTAGGGTATCACTCTTGGTCCAAGACGCCTTGGTTTTTTATAAATATCACTAGATGCCATAGTTTTCTCTTTTTATTTTAATCTTTTAAGAGAAAATCCCAAAAAAACTGACAAGCCGGCTCCAGTGATTTTGAGCCAGGTTTGAACCGAAACCAATAGGTGACCCTTTCAACCCACAAGACTGTTATTTAAAACATTCCTCATAAGCAGAACCTATTAAAGGTAAAACCTCATATCACCCGACTCCCCACTCTTATTGAATAATCACATTAATAATCTCTCCTTTCATCTTGTTATTTTAAAAATCACCAAGTCGGCTTTGAACCATCTGAGCTAAAAACCAGTCTTGGTCCAAGATCCTTTGGTTTTCGAAAAGTATCACTAGATCCCGTGCTTTTCTCTTTTTATTTTAATTTTTTGAAAGAAAATCCTAGAATAACTCATAAGCCGGCTCCAGTGATTTTGAGCCGAAAGCAATAGGTGACCAGTTTGATCCAGAGGTCTGATTCTTAAAACATTGATCATAAGCAAAACCCACTGACGTTTAAAACCTCATATCACCAGACTCCCCACTCTTATTGAATAATTACACCAATAATCTCTCCTTTCATCTTGTCAACCCAATTCCATTGGTTGTTTCTTATGGGGACCGTACTATTAATTGTATTAACACCACCGCTTGTTATGGATCCACTTTAATATAAATAGTTCAAGATCCTTGTCAATGACAAAATAAACACAGCCTAGAATGTGTTTTTAACTTACGAGCATATATGTGGTCCTCTCACAGGAGCATATTGTACACTTACTCCCTCAATTTGAAGACGTATACAACTGGATATTCTTGGTCAAAATTTTTCGATCCATTTTAAAAAGACTGGATTTTAGTTTTTTTTTTTTGGGGGGGGGGGGGTCAATACTGCCAATCACATTGGATTTTCAGCTCTACTTCAAGGTTAGAAGCTTTTTAAAGAAAAGAATATAGGAAATTATTGCTATGTGGAAGTTGATTTAAGGAATATTATCAAGTGGTGTAATATGGAGCAATGTGTGCCTTGGCAGTTTTAGATCAATTTGGCTACAAATCTTTAGGCTCCATGGCTTCTTTGAGGGTTTCTTTTCAGCATGTGTATAGAGAGGTTAATGATATAGTTGATACTCTTGCTAAAAGGGGTGTTGCTCTTTCTTCGATTGGTTCGGAAGATGTGATTTCATTGATGTAATATCCTTTCATTAATAAAAGTTCTTTAACACTGTCAAAAAAAAGAGAAAGACGATCAACATTCAACAATTCAATATCGTTTTCTTCTTCTTTTTTTTCTTTTTTTTTGAAGTTAGTAAATAAGCAGAGAATGTTATATTCCAAAATTTAGGATCCCAACAAAACTTCTAAATACAGTTTTACCCAAAGAAGTAAATGTAAGAAATGCTCCCGCGGGAGCACATGATCTTTTTGGTTTAACTAAGAGATGGTCAACTATCATAATCATAGAATAAGAGAGAGAGCGAGAGATACTATACCCATAAGGCCATAACAAATGGGTTTAGGTTGCCACATTACGTGAAGCCGTCCTCCCATGAAATAATAAAATGAGAGAGAGATGGTTGCATGGCGATCAAATAATTGGATATATATGCTTTTCTGCATGAAAACCCATGCAAATTATGATGTGATGGACCAACTGGTAGTGTGAATTATTTATGTAGACACTAGTACTTGGTTTTTTAAAATAAGGAGATTAGTTCAACTGCTCTACGCTGTTAGAGAGAGAGAGAGAGAGAGAGAGAGAGAGAGATAATAGAGAGAAAGAGAGAGAGTTATTGTGCTTGGAGCCTGGGAGAGGGATTCCGGTGTCCTAGATAAAGTTGAAAATTATTAACAAACCAATTAAAAAAAAAGATGAAATTTTTGGAAGGCCTAGGCTTTATAAAAACCAAATAAAGCCACACCTCATATCTCGTTTGAAAAGCACCTTCAGCAACGAAAATCGTCATAATACTTCTAAAATCAATTTCCAACACCAATAATACAATTGAAACTAAAAATATATATAGATCTTGTGGGTCTTTGAACACTTATTCTTAAGGCAAAATGAATAGTCTAGTTAATTTATCAAAATATAACAATTTTTTTTGACGACTTTTTCTTTTCATAGCCATCATGTTCAAATCGTGATGTTCGATGTAAATAGTTTCCAATGCTTGAATTGTAATTTTTTATGAATTATGAGGTGGGGCTTTACTTATTTTTGATAGAGCTGCAGGCCTATGAAACTATTTTCCTTAAAAAAAATATGAAACCATAGATGATCAGTCCTTAATTTTATTTACGAAGACAACAAAGATTCCCCATAGAGGAAATGCTCATTGACTATTGCAAATAACTATAATTACTTCCTCTTAAAAAATGAAAAACTTCCTCTCATAAAACTTCTCTCTTGTTTTATAAAGAAATAAAAAAATAAAATAAAATTACTCACCCAAAAAAAAAAGAAAAAAAAAAAAAAACTCTCTTTTGTTTTATATACCCATGTGAGAGGAATCATAGGGGGTTGGGGTGATGACAGTGGCCCCAAAACACAAACCCACTTTTTATTCCCTTTATGGTGCTTCCATTAGCTATTATATAAACCCATGCTTGTCTCTTTAACTTTGGAACTGTGTATTGCATTGAGAGGCAAGCAATGGCGATGAGAAATTTGCTCAACCACGCAGCCTTTCTCTTTCTATCTCTGTCCCTTGTTTCTCAAATTGCAGCAAAGGAATGGCCAGTTGGAGGATCAACTAGGTTCTATGATTTTAAGGTCACATACCTCTACTGCTCTAGGGAGAGTGTACAATAAAACTAATTACCTTTCTCACACCTAGTCGTCCGATATGAAATCGAGCAGTTGGCGATGTTAGATTGACCGCACTGAAAGTCTGAGAAACTTTTCTTGAACTTTGTGAGGAAAAAATGAATAACCCCATCTGCCCAATTTCACATTTGATGACTAGGGTGGCTATGATCTTCTTGTGCTAAAGATAAATGGTTTTATTGCATATAATCCTATTGCTCTATATGTTAAGTCTTTTTATTATAAATTTTGGAAGACTAAACATTTTGTAGATCTCTCATTTATTTGCTTATGCTGTGTATATGTTCAATCTTAGGATATTATTTTTACTTAAATGAATAAAGCAGCGATTTTTTTAATCTTTTGGCATTTCCTAATGCCAAAATTACATGAGTTATACTACATGTATATGGCCATTATTATTAACTTGAAATTGTTGCATTTTTTTTAATGCATCGAAATTTTTTCTTCTATATTTTCAGGTACAGACCACGAAAGTTACAAAGTTGTGTAAGACCACAAATATCATAACAATAAACGGCATGTACCCAGGGCCTGTGGTCTATGCCCAAGAAGACGATCGAGTCATCGTTAAAGTTACCAATCTAACACCACATAATGCCACTATACATTGGTAAACCTCTACATCATCATCTGATTTATCTATTTACTTTTAATATAAAAAATATAAAAAAATCACAATTATCTTTAACTGTTAGATATAAAATCAAACGGGGATCAATGAGCATGTAGAGCATATAACATGCTCTCGCAGGAGCACATGATACCCTTACTCACCTAGGCAAAAGACCCACTTGGGTTTTCTTTGACCTAAAATTTTGAGATCCACTTTAAGAGTGTTTTCGTGCTCCTAAGCACTTTTTTTTAACCCTACAAAATTCGGCAGCCTCTGTTTATTCCCAAGATGTTCTTTTGTTCCATCCAAATATGGTGTCTATCATTTCCATTTTTTAAGGCTGATCTCTAGGGTGAGGTCACCTCCCCACAGTTTTGAGACCTAAAACGGCTCCTGGCTAGGGTTTCCCAGCGGGAATAAACATACATTACGCTCACGCGAGAGTATAGAATCTTTCGGTATTTTGTCCATTAAGAGCTGACTTATGTTAATTTATAGTTTTTTAAAAAAAACAATGCTTATGTTAACTTATGTTTTGTTGCTTCTTTTGTAGGCATGGAGTGAGGCAAAAACTCTCTTGTTGGTTCGATGGGCCATCTTACTTGACCCAATGCCCAATCCAAGCTGGCCAATCTTTCACATATGAGTTTACTTTGGTTGGACAGAAGGGCACCCTCTTTTGGCATGCCCATTTCTCCTGGCTAAGGGCCACAGTATATGGTGCCTTGGTCATTTATCCCAAAAATGATGTCCCCTACCCATTCCCCTCCCCCTATGAAGAACACATCCTCATCATAGGTAAAACCACCATTAACTTCACTAAGTTTGGGTTGCAAATTGAATTAAGCTAACTCGACCTAAGACCATATCCTATTCCAGCTCGAACCTATTGGGTCATGCCAAGTCCAGATCTAATTGACAAGGTTGGCAATGGGTGGGTCGGATCCGGGTCCGGGTCGGGGTCCGGCTAGTGGATCCAAACCCGAATAGTGTTCGGGTCCAAGATTTGGACCCAAACCCAACTTGCTGGGTCCAATTTTTTTACCCATACCCGGACCAGGATTGGGTCTAACCCTTGGGTCCTAGGTTGGGTCTAAGTCCATTGCCACCTGCTGAGCAATTCTTTAGTCAAGCGCCTAAATTAGAGTACTCCAGTAAAGATCTTATGCTGATGGCAATTGGATACACAAAGTTTGAGGTCCATGAGTACGCATGGTTTGTAGGCCCATTGTCCATACTTTATACACATGTTTTCAATTAGCCATCATCATTGCTATTATAAAGCATGCATGTTTTTTTTCTCTGTTTCCGCATGTTTTGAACCAGAAAATTAGGGGGTGAGATGAATGATGGCACAAGAATACAAGGCACACAGTCATTATGCATGTCTGTGAGGTGTTTCATGCCCATCATTCGTGTTCTCATCATTATCATGGTTGTCATCGAGCACGGTTTTGTCAGTTTCTTTTGGGTCTATACTGAATACCCAATAGAAACAGAAATGAAATCCATTTTTCTTTCATAACTAAAGATAAGGAACCCAATCCATCAAATATGAAATCCGACATTTTGTAGTTTGCACAAAATCTGAAGAAACACGGTCAATGATATGCCTTAAGCAATGCAATCCGGGCGACCGATGGCTTTGATCTTTTCTGTATCAAACATAAACAATCTCTTTGAATGGTAATGAAAACAAGCAACCCATGAGTTGATAGCCAACGAGTTCAAGGCCAAGTAGCATAACTCCATCATCATCATCCATCACATTGGAGTTCACTATGGTGATCATCACCATCATAATGTTTACATTTAAAGGTCACCTGGGTGAGCTTATTGCAACAAACTTCAAAGTATCAAACCCCAATATTAGGATTCAGGTGCGTTTGGGGACGCACCTATGGTTGTGAATCCATTTCTCTAAAATCCACTTGAGAGATTTTAGATCGAAAATTCTAAATGTCTATGATCTCAGATGTATCAATCTTGACTGCTACAACCATGAATTTAGAAACAACAAATGATTTTTGAGCCTTAAAAATGGTCCAGTATCCCAACCATTCATTTCAAATCTTCAAAGATCATCAAATCTGAACTGTTTTTAGAGCTCTAGATTCATGAATTTGGGGTTGAAGTGGATTTGCAGTTATTTGAGAAGTGTTAGAAGTCCTCAGTCCCTTCAAAACTGGAGCCAACGCATAATTTGGCGACCTTACCAAGAAACTTTCGGAAAATAAGATATACAATCATCATGTTCTTTTGATTCAAAGAAAAATAAGATATTCCGTTGATATGCAGGTGAATGGTGGAACAAGGATGTCCTACAGATTGAAAGAGACGTGCTAGCGAGCGGAGGAAATCCTCCGGTGGCCGATGCTTATGTCATTAATGGTCAACCAGGACCCCTCTACAACTGCTCCAAGAATGGTAAATCTCTCTCTCTCTCTCTCTCTCTCTCTCTCTCTCTCTCCCCCCGATTACTTATCATTTCCCACTTTTTTATACCACCTGTTTTTTCTGGTTAACTCATATCTCCTATACTACCTTACTCTAAAGAGTCCACACATAGACACTCAAAACTACTTTCTAAACATGGCACTCTTACCTTGTATTCCATTTATAAACAAACTGCCCTTCTACTCCTTATCCACCTTTATGCATTACTAACCCTTGAATATGACCATTGTAGCCCTCATTAATCTACATTTTCCATTGAAAATTGCAGACATCTACATCCTCGAGGTGGTGCCCAAAGAGACCTACCTCCTCCGAATAATAAATGCAGCCTTAAACACTGGGCATTTCTTCGCCATTGCAGACCACAAGCTCACCGTGGCCGAGCTTGATGGAGAGTATACAAAATCATACACCGTAGACCACATAATGCTCGGCCCTGGCCAAAGCGCTAATGTTCTCGTTACCACCGACCAACCCGTTGCCAAATACGCCATGGCCGCTAGCCCTTACATCTCCGCACAAAACGTCTCATTTCAAAATATTTCAGCCATCGCGCATTTCCACTATCGTAATGCCAACCCTAACGGTGTCGCCCTTCCGGCCCAAGTCCCCAACTTCAATGAAAACAGCGCAGCTAACAATTTCGTAACAGGATTAAGGAGCCTTAATGCCGTTAGGGTTCCATTAGAGATCGATACTAATCTCTTCTTTACGGTTGGGCTCAATGTTGATGAATGCCATTCGTCTACACCTAATAAGAGTTGTCAAGGAATCAACGGTGGAGTTAACAAAGCTTCGATGAATAACATATCATTTGTTCGTCCAAGTGTCTCATTATTAGAGGCCTATTATAAGCATATCAATGGGTATTATACAGATGATTTTCCAGGTGTACCCCTCAAGAATTATGATTTTGTCAATGGTGCCCCTAACAATATACCAAATGACACCCAGGCCCTCAATGGCACCAGGGTCTATGTATTGGAGTATGGGACTAGGGTTCAGCTAATACTTCAGGATACTGTGATAGTTGGGGTTGAGAACCATCCCATACATCTGCATGGGTATAGCTTCTACGTGGTAGGGTCCGGCAGTGGGAACTACAATCCTCAAAGTGCAAATTTCAACTTGGTGGACCCACCATATCGGAACACAGTAGGCGTCCCAGTCGGAGGATGGGCCGCCATCCGTTTTGTCGCAGACAATCCAGGTACTCACTCTCCAACTCCATCGTATCTCTGAAAGCTTTCTTTTTCTCACTTTATCCAACATCCCATGATTTTAGAGGCATGTAAAGGATAGAAAACACCATGTGTATATACAATCTAATTATCTTCAGACAAGCTTTAGGTCTAGGGATGAAAAGATCTAATGGTTTTATGTTATTGTTGTTTGTGATTGACTTCTTCCCTTTCTCTGGGTCTTGTACAGGGGTTTGGTTCATGCATTGTCACTTTGAGATTCATTTGTCTTGGGGTCTTTCAATGGCTTTCATAGTGAAGAATGGTGATGGACCACTAGAGAGTCTCCCTCACCCCCCTGCTGACCTGCCCAAGTGCTAGAAATTCATAACTTGAAGGCAATTGAGAGAGAGAGTTTTTCTCATTGTTTTGTGAATTGCTGCAGCTTTCTGATTCTTTTAGCACCCACAAGGTTAATACTTGGTGCCAAGTATTTGCTAGAAGCCTGCGTTGTTGAACTTCTACTATTGGATTAGAAATAAAGACAAAGATCATAGTGCTTTGCTCATTGATGCAGATATTGTAAAAGAACATGATTCGAGTTTGTTTTGTGGGGTGTAGCAGATTCCCATTTCTCTTAGCAAACACGGTATGAAGACTTTGTTAAGTATTGTTGTTAAGCTCTGTAATATTGTCTTGTAACTTTTAACATTGGATTTGACAATAAAGGCAAAAAAACAGACCATGCTGCATGGCCTATTGATGTCCAGTATTTGCCTTTTATTGGTGTCTCTTTTTCAGAATATAGATCACTGATTTGCTCTGCAACAGAAAGAAAAATGAAAGATGGGAAAACTTTAATAACTATGTGACACAAATAACCTTAGGCTTTCTCAACATAATGCACAAATATATCAAAGCAGCTATAAACTAATCTACTGAAATTAACTCAAAGTAAGTCATACAACAGTTAATAAAATAATATTTTAAATTTCAAAAAAAAAATTTAGTCTGCTGACTGTAAATTTCAAAAAAATAAATAAATAAATTCAGGAGTTAATCATGATTCATCAACCAAAATTTCTCAGTTGCAAATGCAGACGTCTTGAGTACGCTTTTTTTCTTTTTCTCAAGTGAGTTGATACAATATCTTTCTTTGGGCAAGGATACATAGATGAAATTTAAAAAATGTGAATGGACGATGCAGATTAAGTACCTCACTATACCAGCAATGTAAGATAAACTGGCACGTCCCAAAAGGCAGATGAACATGTGCAGCACAAAAGATCCAGAAACGAATCTGTACAAGATGGCAGGTAATTTCAGCGATTGGATGCACAAGGTCCATCAAGGTCTTCAAGACCACAATTTTGCCAGTCCTGTTAATTATTGAAAGCACATGATCATATAATTCAGAAAATACAGGTATTACTTCACAATTTTGAATTTGCTCTATTCCGGGGAACAAAAGCGAAAATCAGCTGGCATTTCTCACTGTCGTTAAAACAAAAATGGTATTGGTGCCTAAACATCCGGCGGGACAAATAAAAGACAAAATAAGAATTGATCATAGTACAAAGTGAAAACTCAAATTTCAATCGTTAGAAATTCCACTTCTTAGACACCTAAAACTTTCCTATTTTTCATTAAATGGTGCCATTCATATAATGGAGGAGGAAAAAATTCACAAACAGAGAAAACTTGAATGAAATTCAAAGCTATAATCAGAATTTCCATTCAGACACCGGCCCTAAGCCGACTTGTAGGCCAAGAATTATAAACTGAAACTCCATAAAATACCAGCACAACAAATAAAAGGGGGAGTACAGTATATATAGTCCAATATTCCCTTGGACTACAGAAGGATACAGTTCATTGGGATCATCATGTCTAAGGAAATGAAGGGTGGTTACAGACAGTATAACCCAGCATCTTTTTTCATTTTCTTTGGGCGGTGAATTTTTATTTTTTATTTTGGTTTGGGTCAGTTCCTGTTATGATAGGTCCCATACACTCATGATCCCAATGGATTAGAGTAAACCTTTGCTGAATACAACATGTAAATATAAACTTACCTGGTAAATTTCTAGAAGGGCCAGAGATCACCCCATAGAGACCTACGAGCTTGGTGGTGCAAGGTCGGATTTTTACTCTGAGTGACAACCACCCTTTGAAAGGCACCTTGAGAGCCATCGAGTGCAGTAGACCTGCACACATCCATGGTTATTTGCTTCCCCCTTCTCAATGGTGTGAAAATTATGCGTCCCCATCCACTCCCAAGGTCAGCTGGTTGGTCATCTTGCTCCACTTCCTCTTCCTCTTCCAAAGGTGTGTCGGTTTCAGTCACAGAGGCATCACTGCTTAGGTACTCTTCGTATGGGACATCCTCAGCTTCAGTGTCAAATTTGAACTGATCCTCTATATATCACAAAGCAAACAAATCATTTGTCAGCCTGCTTTCTTTTTGGTAAATCCCTTGGCGTGGTGAAACCAACAATGAGAAACCACGATGACAAATTTGTTTTCGGGCAGCGATCTTGGGGTGACGAAACCAACGATGACAATTTACTTTTGCTCTATGTGTGTGTGTTTGTCAGGCAGAGGCAGATGAGAATTTCTGGCTGCCCATGCTCAGAGAGAGAGAGAGAAAGAGAGAGAGAGAGAGAGGAGGGGAGGGGGGGGGAGGAGTTGCCAGACAAAATTTACGAGTGGTAGCCGTAGCTCACGTCCAGTAGCGTTCGGTCCATCTCTGCAACAAGTTGAGAGAGAGAGAGAGAGAGAGAGAGAGAGAGAGAGA